>RJWT010054222.1:0-10324 GCA_004365215.1 Cuniculus paca
AAATGTCTTATCAGTGAGAAATAAAAGCTTCCCACCCTGGTAGTGATTATCAAAAGGAAACATTCTGGTCATTAGGGGAAAATGCAGCCAATAGCACCAGGATAATAGTGCCAGAAATAATCTTCACTTGTACCAGTATTTTCCCAGGCAAAACTTGCCTGTTAAAGTGAATTCTACTACTCTATCAACTCCACACTGGTAATCAGGAATGTGAGTGGGGGGCTGTTCCTGCATAGAGGGGCCTGGTCCCCAGCACTCAGTGGTCTGTATTGAGCAGTGTGCTATAGGCTCCAGCTAAAGAGCATGGCTCTGGGCTATTCACATTCCTCCCCAGCTAGTTACTCACCTCCCAAGGCAAAGCCATCTTTTATCACCTCTTACTTAAAAGTATTTCTCTTAAAGCCATCTGGCAACATAATTTTTAAGCATTTCAATAAGTATTTGAAGATATTGTAAAACTAAGAAATTTATTTATGCAATTACACTCAAATTATACTTTCCTATTTCTAAAAGATACTGAAATTCTCATCTACTTCAGGAAAAAATATCACTGACTGTATAAAAGGAGTTTATGCTTTGACCCTCAATACTTGCAAGAGGATTCTCAAGACCATGGCGGTTTCAGTGCCTACATCTATTCAATATTAACTGAGAAATCATTTTTCAAATCTCTTCTACACTAGAGGATATATTATAGAGAATATGAAATTTTACTGATGACTAGATTCTTCAGGACAGATGAAGTTATCAAACGTTTCTTTAGTATGCTGTTCATCACATTTGTCCCATGACACATCTTTGTTAGAACAAAGTCATTTTCTGAGAAAATCCCATTCAAAAGTATCTTTTCAGTATCTGCTCTTTCCCAAAACAGCTTGAGTGGATTGACTGAAGCAGGTGGGATATAGAGGGATGGAAGTTTTAGAAAACATAGATTTCCTTTGAAATTATAACTTCAGACTATGAACTTTATGCAGATTCAAATTAAAAATAACAATATAGTATAAGAAAACAATTGTCTGAATTTTCTATTGGAGAAATTCTACATTCTCATTTAAAATGAAAAATAGAAAAACTTCTGTGTATAGCAAATGTTTCGTCATCAAATTTGGCTCATCTGAAAAAATAGCACAGATGGCCTAACTTGCTTCAGGATTATGGTTTTGTGTCATGCAAAATTCACCAGAGAAGGTAAATTAGCATTTGATCATTTCATTCTGTGTTCACCGTTGTAGTAATACTTATGTGCATTAACATTCTTGTTGCTAGACCTTAAACAAGAAAATAAATATTATTTTCTAGCTAAAGTTTGTTTTATATAATTTCTCACTCAAATTAATGAGAGGATATGAAAAACCAAACTAAAATGAAACAAAACAAAAAATTGCCATTCTAATAAAATTTGATATATCTTTACTTAAAAAACTTTTTGGTCAAGGCCTAGTAAGTAAAATTTTAAAACAAATGACACATTAATATATCAGAAAGAAGCAGGCTTGATAATTGACTATTCTTAACATGATTGTTTAATAAAATATTGTTGAAGAGGATAATTCTGTTTATGCCTGTGAAGATGCATATTTAAAGTGCACTTCTACACAGATTTGACCTGTTTTTATAATTTGCATAGGCTCATATAAATATTGTCAGGAATGAATGATAACTTTAATAATGGCAACCTTATTTCCTGACCCATGGTTCAGCAAATATATTTATGCAAATCTTATGAGGTTAGTTCCTGCATGGGAAGTAGTCTCCCTGGACTGTGCACAATAGGATTCCTCTATTCCTTTTTATCATCCTCTGAGTTGTACAGTTGTAGGGAGTCGCCATTAATTTTGAGTGGCCTGTATATGTCACTGGACTGAAAGCTACTGAAGAGCAGGTATGGTATCACATCTGTTTTGATACCTCTTGCAGCTTTCATCATGCTTCACATAGGATAGAGCATTGGTGCTCACAGCATAGGCCTCTGCTATGGGGCCTATGGTTTTCTCCACATGTCTCTGTCAAAGGTGTCATGGGGACTGCAATGAACAGTTAAACATCCCTGGTTTCCATTCTAGTAAAAGGAGACAAATACAGAGATAAATTCATATATGGAGTGTCTTTGGAAGTGATAAGTATTATGAAAGAAAATAAAACATGGTGAGGACACAGGGAGTATCGTATCAGGGTATAGAAGTTGTGAATGTACACATAGAGTTCCCAGGGATGGTCTCGCTGAGAAGGTTCCATGCAGTGAACTGTACCTTCCCCATTCATATGTTGAAACCCTTACCTGTAATGTTACTATATTTGAAAATAGGACCTAGAAGGAGATAATTAAGGTTAAATAAGTCGTAAGAGTGGGACTGTAATCTGATAACACTGGCCCCCTTATAAAAGGAAGAGATGTATATCTCTCGATGCATGAGCATAGAAAACAGGCCATGTGAAGACAGTGAGAAGTTGACCATCTATAAGCCAGGAAGAAAGATCTCATCAGAAACCAACCCTAAAATCTTGATCTTGGAGTTCCAGCCTTTAGGTGATTGAAAAAAAATTTGGATTGTTAAACTACCCTGTCCATGTTATTCTGTTGTGGCACCGAAGCAGACAAAAACATAAACTTCTAAGTAAAAAACAGAAAAAGGTATGGAGGTACAGGAGCATGTCAAGTGAACATCTAATAGAGAAGCTTTCCAGGCAGAGGACAAAACACAGATAAAAGTCCTGGACCTCAGTATGTTATGCTAGGTGATTTACACAAAATAATCTCTAATTCTAAGAATCTCCTTATAAGAAAAGGATGATCTTACACAAAGCAAGTTAATGAACTTTGCACACCTTACATTTACCAAGGATCTTGCATGATTGATATGACAGCTATTTCCAAAGGCCCAAGTTGAGAAAAATGCGTAAGTTTTCTAGTAGATAATTAAATCAATCATTGTTCCTTTGCTCATGTCACTAGAGCACTAAGAAAATGTTGAATTGTCTACCTAGCAAGATAGTGAAATGACCCACATATTACTTCATCTGGAGTCCCTGTAAATCTAAACCTACCTTGGAAATTGTTTTTGTTTGGTGGAGTATTTTATTACCTTTTTTTTTTTTTCAAAAATATCTGAACAATGTATTTCTGACCTATAGTTGACAATCTTAAAATGCAAAAGTTTAAAATACACACACACACACACACACACACACACAAAATAATCCAAACATTGCCTCTCATGGTACTTCATAATTGTAATGGTAAGTCTTTATTTTCAATTTGATTGGCTTGAGAGACACCTAGAAGATTAGTAAAGCACACTGCTGGGTACATCTCGGTGGGTCGTGGGGGAATGATTCTGGGGACTATGCCTGATCCCTGGCCCTTCTTCTCTCACTCTTTTCCTGTCCTGCTTGCCAACCAAGAGGTGAGCAGTTTTCACCCAACATGCATGTCTTCCATTGTGTTTCTGCCTTGGAGCCAGCTATGGTTTCATGAATGTGCTGAAACCAGGAGCCAAGATAAACTTTTTGTTCTTTAAACTGTGCATCTCAGGTATTTTGTTCTAGCAATAAATTAATGATGAATACAATACTATTATGACATACCTCTGAAATGCTCCTTTGCCATTTTTAACTAATATAAGGAAGAATAGTTATAACTGTAACTACAAAATTGTCTTTATTGAACCAGGTAGAAAATTTCATCTACTTTTCTAAACCTCTACCTTTATTCACAGAGTCTTACTGTATTAGTTGGATGAATGCATAGGTCGTAGAATCAGAAAGATGTGTTTGAACTCAGATTTTGACACTCGCAGACAGTAAAACCTGGGTTAATTGAACTAACCTATTAGAGCTTTTCTATGAAGATGAATTTATGCTAACCTGGTAAGATTGTTGTGGTACGCACAATGCTAACTGATTAGCATAATGAGTGCTGTGTATTATGTTCACAATAAATAATCTCTAGTATTGAAAGAGGCATACACTTCTCGAAATCCTGCAGTGTTCCCGAAGCCTGCAAAATTCTAAAATTTAAAAATAGACTCTTGATAAATGTTTGCATTCCCTTGACATTTCTCCTAATCTTAGGATATACTGTATCATTATATCTGCTTAACACAGGAAGAAACAGAAACAGATGAAATATAAATGCTCAACCATATTTATACATTTTCTATTAACATTATTGTTGAACAGCTCTGATGACAGAGTTTAATACAGAGTGCTAATGATTTTGAGACTTCAATGTACTTTGAAATAGCTCACCTTCTTGTTAAGCTGCAGAATTCTGGGCCTCACCAGTGAGGTTCTAATGGAGGATTACTCCAAGTAATTCCGATCAGAAAGTTCTGATCAAAAGACTATGAGTGCGTTGCTCCAGGAACGCTTCCATATATAAAATACTAATTTTCCAATTAACACTGGAAGACTGGAAGACAAGTATTTAACAAAAGGAGATTGATTAAATAAATCAGTGTAGTGATGTGAAAGAATATTATGCCAACACTAAGCAATATTATAAAAGAAAATTTATTGATAAAGGGATATAATTTGTATTATAATAAGTGAAAAACAGGCACTGGGACCAGCCTGGTGGCACAACCTTGTAATCCCAGCACTCAAGAGGCTGAAGCAGGAGGATTACCATGAGTTTGAGGTGAACCTAGGCTACATAATGAGTTCAAGGCCACCCTAAACTACACAGCAAGACTGGCTCAGAACAAAAACAAAAAAAGCAGGTGGGAAGTTATGTAAAAGTGACCTTGTTGTTAAAACAACTATATCTTGGCCATTCACAGACTGTGGGGGAAGAGAACAAGAAGTCACCAAGAAGCAAGCCCTCCCTGTGAATCAGCACTATGCATGGGCCAAGGTGCAGGGGGGAGGGGGGAGAGCCAGATGCCAGCCCTTCCAGGCATATGCGCTAGGATACAAGAAGAGCCATCCCCCCACCCCACCCCGCCATAAGTGACCAGCTGATCCAGAGGAACAAAGGCTGCAATGATAGCTATTCAGGTAAAATACAATTTAGTGCTTTTGGTGTTTGGTGTTTCACTGACTTTGCAGATCTAGGGCCAGTAGTCTGATCATCTGTTCAGAAGATGACAGTACATAGAGTTGCATCTATAGGGGATCTCCTTCTGAAGGTGGTAGTCATTGTTAATTCCCTATTATCTTGTTTTGAAGTCCTGTATCATTTTCATTGCTTTGTTGGGTTGGGTTTTATTCTGTTTTCTTTTGTTTGATTTTATTATATCCAAAGGCATGGGCAGCTATTTCAAGGATAACAAGATATATTATGGTGGCCATTTTGCATTTACTATTGTCTTGTTTTGAAGTCCTTTATTACATTCATTATTATGTTTTTATTGGTTCTATTCCATTCTGTTTTGTTTGATTTTTACTATGTCTGAAGGTAATCTGCAGCCATTTTGAAGACAACAAGAGGCATTATGCTAACCATTGCTGGTTTCCTATTGTTTTGAAGTCCTGTGTCACGTATACTGATTTGCTTTGATTGGCCTTATTCTGTTTTATTTTGTTCAATTTTATTCTCTTTAAAATAATAAAAATAAAGAAAAAGAAAAGACAGATCTATTTTAGGTCTCCACAGGAATATCCCTTGGAGGTCCCAAAGCTTCTGGACCACCAATCTCATTCTCATTCTAGCACAGCCTGAGATCCTCCCCCCACCTCCAAAATGACCTCAGGCAAGGGCTGACTTGGGGAGAGCCAGACACAGGACCTCTCTTGGGAGTCAGTGCCATTCATGGACTGTGGGGGAGGAAAACAAGAAGTCAACAAGAAGCTAATACCTCCTGTGAGTTGGTACCATACACAGCTGACTGGGGGAGAGCCAAATGCCAGCCCCTACCAGTGCATGGGCAGGAAGACAAGAAGAGCCAATGTTCCCCTCCCCACACATACAGTTAACCAACTGATCTGGAGAAACATAGGCAGTGATGATAGCTAATGAGGTAAAATACAATTTAATGCTTGTAGTGTTCAGTGTTTCACTGACTTTGCAGGCCTAAAGCTGGTAGTCTGATCATCTATTCAGAGGATGTAATATATGGGAGATCTCCATCTAAAGGTGGTGGCCATTGTTAATTCCCCCTGATCTTGTTTCAAAATCCTGTACAGTTCTCACTGTTTTATTTTGTTGGGCTTTATTCTGTGTTATCTTGTTTTATTTTATTGTATCTGATGGCATAGGCAGCTATTTTAAAGATAACAAGATGTATTATTGTAGCCATTTGGGATTTACTATTATCTTGTTTTGAAGACCTGTATTGCATTCATTGTTTTGTTTTTATCGGTTCTATTCTGATTCTGTTTTGTTTTGATTTTACTATGTCTGAAGGTATGGCCAGCTATTTTGAAGACAACAAGAGGCACTATGGTAACCATTGTTGATGTCCTATTACCTTGTTTTGAAATCCTGTGTCACTTACAGTCTTCTTTTGATTGGCTTTATTCTGTTTTATTTTGCTTGGTTTTATTTTAAAATAAAGCTTTAAAAAAAAAAAAGACCAACTATACCTTGAAAGCAACACTACCTAAAATAGCAAGCAATCATCAAGGGTTTAAATCTAAGTTTGACAACAGAGTATTTTATTCTTTGTCTTTTCTGAATTTTTCAGAATCTCTTTTTTGAAAGTATAACTTCTGCTAAAAGATTTACAAAGCTATTAAAAGTAATGGCAATTTTAATAATTAGGACTATAACCTAGGTCAATCTACATACTCATCCTGAGCAATATTAAAAATTTATATTATATTCACAGGATATTAGGTAGTAAAATTTATTATTTTAAGTGTTTATTAACATTGAACTTGTTTACTTTATCATGGAGCTAAATCACATGAATATTATGCATCACATTTTGTTGAAAATTATGCTTTTGTTGTGTGGTAAAAAAAGAATTAGAAGAAAACAATAAGAAATTATAGTCATGCAGTGTGTTTATCAAATTTCTGCTGCCACCCAGTGGCTGCTAAATCTGTTCTTCATATGCTGTTCACCTAGCTAATTGGTGAAGTTGCTCATGAAGAACACATTTGTAGGAAAAATCAGTTTTCTCTGAATAAGCAGTGATTTTGTAGACAAAGGATTGACAGCCAAAGCACATCAAGTTAGAAAAAAATCTTTCAATATAACAGCTCTGAGATGTTTTGGGTCCGCATACACAAGAGTAACATGACAACACACCTTACTGGCTCTACAAATTCTAGAATCCTTTTCTCATTATAACAGTTCTTCCTAAGCTAATATTCTATGAGTCCTACCCAAAGAACAGTTCTCACACAGCAGCAATTGGTAACAAATGCTTGCTGAATGGAATCTAATCACTTTCAAGTCTCAGAAAAGAGAAGATTGCAAATGAAGCCACTTTGCACTTGGACATCTCAGGACCAGCAAAATGGAGCAGTCAGTTGCAGTTCAACAGGGAATAGTTTGACAAAAAGCAATTGGAAAGTCTGAAAATAGCTGAGGCAAAGTCCCTAGAGTATGATTCAAGTGAAAAATACATAAAGGCACAAAGAAAAAATAAATTGTAATTATACTCCAAAAAAGTTTTAAAAAGCAAACCAAATAAGTATAAATATCAAATATGAAAGTTGGAATTTGCATGGGTTTGCAAAAGCCTTGTGATAAGAGTGGAGAGACAGATACACATCAAAATATCATTGCTCACATGATGAGAGTGAGATTAAACCAGGGACACTACCCACATACTTTTTCTATTGTATGAATTGTTGCAGTGACCATCCCCAATAATAAAAATACAATTTGCTAAAGCCTATGAAATGCGTTTTGAGATAGAAGGAAAATACAGTATGTAGAAGGTAAATGATTCCTTCTTGTATTTCTTTGACTAGGAGAAGGAAAAAAAAATCTGGAATAGTATTTAGGGCTGATAAAAGGTTGCTTTTCCAAAGGAGATGAGAATGTGAGAAAAGATGGCGATTGAGATTCCTCAATACAAAGAAAGATTATTTAGAGTCAAAGGAACAACCAGGTCAAACACATGTAAAATAGAGAGATCTTTTGATTAAAAAGACAACTCACAAACTTGAAGTCAATATTATATCAGTTTTTTGAAAAGTAATTTAGGAGCAAGAGAAAAATGAATAAAAAGGCACTTATATTATGGTATTATGGCCAATTTTCATATTCAGATTGAATCACACTGACCTACAATGGTGGCTCTGAACAGGGTAGACTAGGAAACTCTTCAGTAATTTTGAAATCATATTCAAGGCTGAGGCCTTGTGGCTTATTAATTATAAGGAGGGAAGAGGGTTTTGGAGGATTTGGAGGGTGAGGAAAAGTCTTGGGTCTCAGAGTTTTTCAATTCTGGATAGATCTTTTTAAAATCAAATAGTTACTTAGGGTTTTTATTAAAATTTTATTTTTAATTTTTTTCAATTACAAGGCTTTTGCCTCTATATAAGCCATTTTGTTTGTCTTTTTACTGTTAGATCTTGACTTTGGAAGGATATAACCCTAAAGACAAATGGAAATCTGGTTTTCATTTCTCTTTTATATGGAGAATTAGCTCCATATAAACCTAAAAGGAATACACTTTTGATTGCTGTCTATTAACTAATTTAGAGTAATAAGTGATACATATCTCTTATGAAACCACCTATGTTTCATAAGCAAGACATGAGAATATTAAGACCAAATAAAATATTTGTTTCATGTCTTTAAAAGATTAAGTACTTGCTAATCACCATATACAATAGACTTCCCCACTCATTTCTCTCAGTTCCTCTTAACTTCTTTATTTTTCTCTGTAGAATTATTTACCAAGTAAGAATAAAAGCACACATTCAACTAAACAAGCAAAGAATATTATACTTTTGTATTTTTCTGATCTCAAAATGAGCAACATTAGCGATTGTTTCATTTTTTCTTAAGAAAGAGAAAGAAGGAAGGAAGGAAGGAAGGAAGGAAGGAAGGAAGGAAGGAAGGAAGGAAGGGGCTTTCAGTCTTTAAACAGAACTGAAATCTAATTGAGGCCAATTCATACTGCTATTTTTAATTAATATGATATTCTTAGCCATATTTTTACTTAACTTCGTAAATACATAAAATTCAGATGTTAGCTCATCAATCCTTGTTTCTAGTTTTAGTTCCCCAATCAGTAATTATATATCTTATACTATGGTTAATTGTATCAGTCTGGAGAAAAGTTTCTCAGTTCTAGTGTGCCAAGTATCAATGTGGATCCTTGTTGGAAATGCAGATTCTATGTCTGTGCCCTCAGAATGGATGTGGAAATGGGATCCAAGAGTCTACATATATTTTAAACAACTTAGGTAATTCTGATGGTCTAGAGATTTAGAATATGTGATTGTCATCTGCTATTACTGCATCCTAAAATAAGCTCAAAACATAGTTTTGCACATAGGCACATAGTATTTCTCCTTTTCCTGACCTTCATAATTTATTGTCAGTTCCAGGGCTTCTGTCTCTTCCATTTTATCTTTTGACTATTCTCCACATAGTCTATTTGAGTAGGGGGATAAAAGCAACTTTTTTTAAAAAACAAATTAAAATCCATCCTATGAATTTTAATGCACTTAATAATTATTTTCTATTAGCCTTTTCACTCAAGAGCATTTCACTTAAAATGAAAATGTGTCCTGCTGGTTAAAAGTGAAGGCTTTTAGCTCTAATTTATTTGCCATCTTGTTATCAGTCCTTATGCTGAATCAACTAGAGTTATGTGATTATTTATTTCTTCTTATACAATTCAGAAGTATACATCTCTGAAAGAAATTTCCATTATTGAACATATATATGTCATTCTAAGTATATGCTGCATGTTTGTTTTAGATACATGTATAGTCTTAGGTTGCAAGTTTATATGGAGTTAACCTTATTATACATATTTCATTCAGTTAATATTGTTATATTCTTAATATCCTTCAGATAACTTGAATTTTCACAGCTATTCACTAAACAAGATTTTGGTTAATTAGGTAATAGCTGCCTTTGTGAATATTTTACTAATACACAATTTAACAGTTTCAAATTCTTCTTGACTTTTTCTACTCATGATTTGGAAATAAGTACTTAGGGCTATAATTTAAAAGGAGGGTGCTTCAGATATTAGATGATTAACTTCTGCAGTATTAAAAACGCACTGTAATAAAGTGAACTAATCACATTCTTTGTATCTTTGAGATTGTGAAATAGTGAAAAAATGTAACAAATTAGATTGCAGATTAGGTCTTTAAACTATTGATCCTCCTTGGTCAGTGACCCTAGAGATAGCTCTAAAAGACAGAACAATATCATCTTGATGTAAATAATTGAATTTAT
>RJWT010054223.1:0-10309 GCA_004365215.1 Cuniculus paca
TTTTTGTTTTGCTTTGGTGCCACTACAACAGAAGTATGAGGTAAAGGACATAAAGACACACTAATACCAGAAAAAAAGAGAAATGATGATGGTGTGGAGATTCTGTGTATTACAAATTACACAGAAAAGTGACTGTTTCCTTTCAAATTTCTTCTAGGTTCCAGATAAACCTGAAAGCCACAATAGCACATCCCCAATGTGTTAACCTTTAGCTGAAGCACAGTAAATGTTAATTAAATAAAGCTAATTTGACACTCTTGATAAAAATCCATACTTATTGAACACCATGGAAGCAACATTAATTGCCTATATTTAAATTTCAAGTATGTTTGTCTGGAAGAGAAAATTGAATTTCTTTACCATATAATCATATACTAGCTATTTTAACAAGATTTTACTGGAAATAAAAATACAGTTTTGCATACCTACCTAAATTAGATACAATGTGGTTTCTTTTATGGTAAAATATGCATATTTATTTTAATAATTTGAATGGTACAATTTGGAGCCATTATTTACATTCACAATGTACTGTGACCATTACTCCTAAACCTCTTACATCACACCAAATAAAAACTCACACCCTATCAGTAGTAACTCCCCTATCCTAGCTCTTCCAGGCTCTGGTAACCTCTAGCCTACTTTCTGTGTCTAGGAATTTACCTATTTTAGACATTTCATAGAAGTGAAACCATACATGAAACCATGCCCTTTTTTTGCCTGACTGACTTCACAAAGCATTTCTTAAAGCATCATCCATGTTATAGCTCCTCCTGATAGCTAAAGAACAGTCCGTCGTATCATATATACCACATTTGTTTATCCATTTATCTTACACGCCACTAGGACTGTCGATACCTTTTGGCTGTTGGGATAATGATGCCATGTGAACATTCTCACACAAGTGCCTACCTGAATCCCTGGTCTTAACACTTTTGAGTACATACCTAGGATTGCAATTGCTAGGTAATATGGTACTTCTGTTTTACTTTTTAAAAGAAACTTCAAATTGCTCTTCACAGTGCCACACTCTTTTCCATAGTGGCTGCACCATAGAACATCCCAGCAGCAATATGTCAAAGTTCCCCATCCTCATCAACACTTGTTTATTTAAATACAGTCACTCTACTAAATATGAGTATCTTAATATAGTTTTGATTTACATTTTCCCAGTGATTAAGGATGCTGAACATATCTTTCTGTGTTTACTAGCCATTTGCCTATATTCTATGGAGATAAATGTCTAGTTAAATTTTTGTCATTTTAAAACTGGATTGTCTCTTTCTTATTGCATTGTATTTCTTTTTTTCTTAAAACAGTACTATTGCCAGAGCAAGACAGTACAACGGTTTTGGGGAGTTCATATTTTATGAACTAATAATAGCAATTCTGGGAATATATGTAAAAATTATATTTACAAATGAGGCTGATTATAACTTTACTTGTAAAAGTAAAATCTGAAATAACTTTGATGTCCAACAATAGATTAAACTTGCACATGCACACTATAGAGTATTACAGCCAATAAAGATACTTACAAAATTTATATAAGTCAGGGAAATACATATTTAAAAAAAGTAGAATAATTATAATAATGAACTGCTTAAAATGTGTGGGAAAATTAGAAAATAAAAATTCTTAAAGTTGAATAGATTATGATATAAATCACTTTAAAATAATATTTAATGGTGAGAGAACATGCTCTTATAAGAAATTCATTAGTATATTATGTGTATATCAGTATATTATCTCTGGAATACAGAAATATTGGTGAACTTTCTTTTATATATTTTCTCCGATGATCAGTAAAAACTTATCAAAATAAGTACAATATAACAAAACAAAAATAAGGAAATATGCTAAAATATTTATAGTAGATATACTTAGGCTTTAAGTTCTCTTTTTCAGAATTTTAGTTTTAGTTAAGTGGGTATCTCTTTTGTAGAAGAAAAACATGTGCTTTAAAAAACCTACAAAATGATTTTTGTCAAACCCATTTATGATTTGGATATAGTTCAACAGACCTGACTTACATGAAAACAATGACTGACATTTCAGTGCAGATGAAAGTGGTGGGCAGGAAACAACAGCCGGGAACGACTTGGAGCCTGTGTGCTAGCTTCGAATGTTTGTTCTGCTACTCATCTAACTAACTTTGGGAGACTTAAATTCTTTCTGAACCTGAGTCTATAAAATAGGGATAGTAAGACCTACTTCACAGGATTGTTGTGAGGATTAGCTGAGTGAACAAAGGCAAAACACTGAGAACAATGCCCGGTATGCAGAAAGTTACCCATGGATGGTGAGGATGAGGACGGCTGTGTGTAAAATGCTTTATGAATTTAGAGCAATCCTAATAAGAGCAACTGACTTGTAGTATGAGAACAATCTGAGTCTGTTGCTAACCAAGTCTAGTCTGTAACATTTTCTAAAAATTTTATCTTCTAAAATTTAAATGTCCAACTTTCCATAATAAATAAATGTTTACATATAAATGTTTGAAATGTTCACTTTATACTCTCATTTGGTTTGTCACACTTTATGGACTTAAAAATAGAGAAATCAAGAAATATTACATGTTGCAAAAAGCTGTAGGTCTGTAAAAAAAAAAAAAATAAATCTTGCAAAGGTGCCAAGACTTGAGGGAAACATACAAGAATCCATTCTTGGTTTTATTCTGTAGTAACTACTTACTTACTTACTTATGAGAGTAGCAACAACTTCAAAACAGATAAGCTGGTTATTCTGGAATAATTTTACAAATGGAAATGCCAAGAGAGGAAGATATGGTGTGTCACTAAAGATGGCAGACCAGTGAGCTAAAGCAGATAGGGTTCTGTGAATAAAATAAAAAAATAAAGACCAGAAAATAATTAATATTTATCTGAATAAATGATACATTTACATGATAAAAATTCAGTACAGAAGGTAGATATGGTAAAAACTGTCCCTCTTACTCCTTGCCTGCTTTATCTCTTTAGAAGCAATCATTGTTAAAACTATGAATCTTTCCCAACACCAAGGAAGCTGACGCAGGAGGATCAGTAGGAGCCCAAGGACAGTCTGGGCTACACAGTGAATTGAAGGCCTGCCTGAACTACAGAGTGAGACCGTCTCAACACAAACAAACAAATATAAATATTTTTGTAAAATTGCAAATAGAGGTACATTATAAATACTGTTGTGTACCTTCATTTTTCTAATAGTCTCTTGAAAGTTTTTTCAGTACATGCAGAGCCATGTGCCTGATATTTTAAAGACACATATGATAGATTTGTACAAATATACTTTTGTTTCTTTAACATATCCCTATTATTGAGCTTCAGATTTTCCAATCTTTTATAAACAATGATCATTGAGTAGCTCTCACACATCATTCTTCAGGAACGTACTTTTTTTTTTTTTGGCGGCACCAGGGATCGAACTCACGACCTTGTGCTTGCCAGGCAGGTACTTAGGCCACTGAGCTAAATCCCCAGCCCTTGTCTTTTTGAGACAGGGCCTCACTATGCTGTTCAAGCTGGCCTTGAGCTCACTTTGTAGCCCACGATGGTCTTGAACTTACAACCATCCTCCTGTCTCAGTCTCCCGAGTGCTGGGATTACAGGTGTACGCCACCAGGCCCAGCTATAATGCACATCATTCTTCAATGCAGATTTGGATAAATTCTTAGAAGTGGAATAGCTGAGTGAAAAGATAGTGTGGTTTTTATTTTTGCTTTTATAGAGGAGGGTGTTTGTAATTTCAAAAGCTAGTGTCATTATGCTCCACTGAAAGTGTTTTATGTACATCCCTATCAGTGTAAAGAGATGCCTGTTTTTTCAAACTCTTGGCAACATAATTTACTATCAATCATTTTCTAACCTTTCATCTAGGTGAGAAATGCAACTTCTCTTATTATGAGGGAGGTTCAACAGCATCTTTTAGTGTTCAAGAACAATCTCCACTGCTGTGAACTGTTTGTTCAATCTTTATTCATTTTGTACCAGTCCTTTTCACAATTATTTACATGAGCACTTCATATATTAAAGAAATCAGTAATTTATTGTGTGTTTTACATGTATTTCCTGTTTTATATGTGTGTTTTGGAAATTTTTCAAATGTAGAGGGTTTTTTTTTTTGGTCTTTCTGAGACAGGGTCTTGCTATGCAGTTCAGGCTGGCCTTGAGCTCACTTTGTAGCCCACACCGGTCTTGTACTCACAACGATCCTCCTACCTCAGCCTCCTGAGTGCTGGGATAAATGTAAAGACTTATATTAATATCATCACAACTGCTTCTGGATATGTCATGCTTAGAAAGACCTGCTTTACTCTTGGATTGCAATTCTCCCCCATTTACATCTAATACCTTTAAGATCTTTCCATGTGGAAATGTAATTTCTTTTTTAACTTGCTGTTTTGCAATTTTTTTTCTTTTTGAAGCCCAGGCTGGCCTTGAACTTGCAGAAATCCTCTTGCCTCAGTCTCCTAAGTGCTGGGATTACAGACATGTGCCACCACGCCCGGCTGTTCTGAAATTTATTTATTTTTGGTACTGGGGACTGAACTCATAACCTTGCGCTTGCGAGACAGGCACTTATGCCACTGAGCTAAATCCCCAGCTTGAAATTTAGACATAAAAAAATACCGAAAGCAGTAGAGGTCTTCTATACCTTTTGACTACATTTCCCTGATGTCACATATGGTACAATTATCAATACTAAGAAATCAATCTTTATACAATGCTACATTATGATTTTATTTTATTTTTTTCCACTAATGTAATTTTCATTTCGCCAAGATTCAACCTGGTATTTATGTGCTGTCTCAACAGGTTCTTCCAACATGAGAGTTCTACAGTCTCTCCTTATTTTTCATGATATTGTCACTTTAATTTGCATTGGTCTGGTGTTTTCTCATGATTAGACTGAGGTCTTTTTTTTGTAAGAATACCAAAAAATATGCATCACATTGATACCTATTGGCTATCTGCAATTTCTCTACTATCTGCAAATAGTATCTGCAAATTTCTCTAATATTATTTTTCTGTTTGTAATTAACATAATTATATATTGGGGGAGATACTAGAGACTAATAATACCCTGGGATTCCTAGCATTTTTGTTCAGTAATTTTAGCATCAATTGGTGGACATGCTCAGCAATAATTATTACTCTGGTATCTGGTGGTGATTTTCTATTTCTCAACTTCCTTTTATATTTACTAGAGCCTCCCCTTCTCCCACTTGTATCTTCATTCAATTATTCCTATCAGCATGAACTCAGTGGATTATAACTGATTGCTACACCTAAATAAAAAAACAAGAAGGTATCAAGTATTTAACCTGCCTTTCTGTTAGGGTTCAGGTCTAAAACATCTCATGTGTTTGGAAGTTAACTGAATTGTGGGAGAGTTATACACAATAGTGGATTCATCTACTGACAAGTTCAATAGCTAAATGTACTGTCAGGACATGGGGCCTGGGTGTGAGTGGGTTACTAGGGGAATGATCTAGAAAGAAGTGTTCTCATGCTCACTCCTACTTCTCTCTGCTTCCTGGCTACATGGGATAAGCGGCATTCCTCTGCCATGTTTTTCCACCATGTATGCTAGCTGAGTTTGAACTAAACCTATTGGAAACTGTGAGCAAAATTAATCTCTCTTCTTCTAAGTTGTGGGTGCTGGGTATTTTGTCTCAGTGATGGCAAAGTGACTAATATGGAAATTGATACCAGAGAAGTGGGGTCACTGCTGTGACTATATTTAACCATGTGATTCAGAAACTTTTGGAACTGGTTTGCAGGAGTTTGGAAAAATTTGGGGATATCAGCTTAGGATACTGTAAGCAGAGATTGACAGGACACTCCAGTTGGAGCTCAGAAGACCGGAATGCTAATAGAAATACATACAGTAAAGGCTGGGTTCAGGAGGTTTCAGATGGGAACAAGGACTTCATTGGCAGTAGGGACTAGAGGCCATGTGTGTTACATGCTAGCGGAAAATTTGTCTTCATTTTGCCCACGTCCTGGCACTTTGTGAGAGACTGAAATTAAGAACTGAAATTAATTAATGTGGCAGAAGAAATTTCAAAGCAGCCCAACACTCAGGGTGTAGCATGAGTATTGACAGTTTTTTTCAGCCAAATTTACAATGAGAATCAGGACTAAAAGGCAGAGTTAAGTAATTTTTAAAAATTTTAGTGATACTGGTCATTCGAGAAATGCAAATTAAAACAATATTGAGACTCCACCTCACCCCAGAAAGAATGACTATTATCAAGAAATCAACAAATAACAAATGCTGGCAGGGCTGTGAGGAAAAAGGAACCCTTCTCCACTGTTGGTGGGAGTGCAAACTGGTGCAACCATTGTGGAAATCAGTATGTAGACTCCTCAGAAAACTAGGATTGGAGGTCCCATTTGACCCAGCTAGTCTCCTTCTTGGTATCTTCCCAGAAGAATTAAAAACACTGTACCACAGCGATACATGTGCAACCATGTTCACAGCAGCACAATTTGTAATTGCTAGATCTTGGAAACAACCTAAATGCCCACTGACTGAGGAATGCATAAAAAAGATGTGGTACTTTTAGTCAATGGAATACTATTCAGCCATAAAGAAGGACAAACTTGAGACTTTTATAGGTAAATGGAAGCAACTTGAGACCATACTCATAAGTGAAATAAATCAGACATGAATGTGTAAACATTGTATTTTCTCACTAGTCTGAGAAGCTGAAATTATATATGTGTGTACATATATATAATTTCATATATATAAACTATAGGTAAGATAGGTATACTAGTGATTTCTCTGAGTTCATTGAAGAGAAAGGTTTGCACTGGTACTGTTCCAAAAATTGAATGTAGATGTCCTGTGCTCTCAGTTACTGATCTGGGGTTGGCAATGCGCAGCATTGTTGTCCTGACTGCTGTGTTTTAAAATTTTGTTTTATTTTTGTTCTCTCTGAAATAAAATGGATTTGAAGAAAAAAATTTTTTTAGTGATGGTCAAAAAGGAAGCTCCTGTGAACTTGGGACCAAGGTTGCTAAAAAGACCAACATTTTTTTGTAAAGCCAAGTACCTGCCCTACATGGTGGTGCACACCTATAGTTCCAGCACTTGGGAGGCCAAGGCAAGAGGTGAAGGAAAAAAAAGAAAAGTCAAGTACTTTACATCGGGAGAGTAGGCAAGATGGCTTAAAGGCACCTTAAGAATCAGCAAGACCCTATCCTTCACAGGCTCAAGAGTGCAAAACTGTAAAGCTTTTATTTGAGAAGACAGTCCTCAAGCCCCCACTTGAGTAGTAGTTCTCTGGGATTTGTTTCATAATGTTCATTCATCTGGACATTCACAGGCCTCTGCAGCTATGATCCAAAGGGGTCTGGCTACTGCAAGAGTTCATGGCAGACACTGGAATTATTTACATAGTGCCAGTTTCAGGCATGCAGAATGCAAAAGTTGTGGAGTGATGGAGTTTTCCACAGAGATTTCAGAGGAAGGTCTGGGAAGTCAGGCAATTTGCTTCTCAAGGGAAGTTTGTGAAGATATGAAAGTAAAGTCTAAGATGCAGTGGAGACTCCAGGGAGTTAGGAATTCCAGGAAAGTAGATCATCTGCTGGAGCAAGCCACAGGCACCGAGCAGAGCCAGCCCAAAAAAGAAGCCACGTGGACTACAATTGATAATGCTGGAGGGTTGGAGCTGCCTAAGGCCTTTGGAGTTCACATCGCACAACTTGCCCAAGGTGCTATACATGGAACTATAGGATTTAATGTTCACTCTGCTGGGTTCTGGTCTTGCTTTGGTCCAATTACTTTCTAGTTGTTCCTGTGCTATTGTATATTGGAAATATTTAACTTATTTTTTCAGGGATTCACAGCTAAGAGTTTGCCTTCAATCTAATAAGAGGCTTTGGACTTTTCAGCAATGCTGCAATTGTTAAGACTTTGGTGACTCTCAGAGATGTACTAAATGAATTTTGCATAGCAAGATAGACATGAGTCTTTTTGGGCCCAGGGTTAAAATAATATGGTTTAGATCTCTGTTTGTAAGATAACGGGGTTGTGGGGGTGCTATACCTATCAGCATCAGTAGATTTATGACATCAGCAGCTAAGTGTGCTATTAGGAGGTGGGGCCTGGCTGGAGGTGGGCCACTGGGTACATGACCCAGAAGGGTACATTCTTGTCCTCACTCCTCTGCTTCCTGGCTGCCATGGGGTTCAGCAGCTTTCCTCCATTACACCCTTCTACCATGTGTGTCTGCCCTGGAGCCAACTAACCTTGGACTGAATCCAGTGGAAACTGAGCCAAATAAACCACTGCTCCTTTAAGTTCCAGGTATCAGGTATTTTGTCTCAGAGACAGGAAAGTGACTAATATACTTTCTCTGTGAATAGATCTTAGAGTAACCAAATAGTTGATAGCAAAAAGGTTTTCTTTACGGAAATTTTCCATTTCATAAGAAAATGACAGAACTAGATTGACAGGGTTTTGCGAATCTCTAAGGAAATAATGGATGTAGGTAATGATCATCACTAGCTAGTAACATCACCAGAAGACACACAACCAGTTATTATAAACCTTCTAACAGAAATACATAAAACCGCCTATAAAGTCTTCTTAAAAAACAAAGAAAAACAAAATGGGAAGAAAATGAAACTCATGAACTAGCTTAGGGTCTAGCTCTAATTACCAGTTCACAGGAAACTCAAGGGAAAAAGAAACATGTTAAACAATACCATGGGGAATAAATCAGCAAAATTCAGAATACGAAAAACTCTGTAAGTTAACTCCTGGTTTCTTCAACAAATAAAATATCATGAGAAACAGAAGGAGCCAGTCTGTAGATTATAAAACTTTTCAGAGGGATATCAACTAGGCCAGGTGTGGCGTTGCACACCTGTAACCCCAGCACTCAGGAGGTTGAGGCAGGAGGATCACTGCGAGTTCGAGGTCAGCCTGGGCTACACAGAGTTTGAGGGTAGCCTAAATTACATAGTGAGACCCTGTTTCAAAAAAAAAAAAGAAAAAAAGAAAAACAGAAAAGAGGAATATCAACCAAATATATCAGGTGACCCCTGCTCTGCAGCCAGCCAACCATAGACTAAAACCTCTATGAACTGTGAGCCAAATAAACCTTTCCTCTTTTAACTTTAGGTGTCAGTATTTTGTATCGGCAATGAGAAAAGTAACTAAAACAGTGTGTTTGTTGAGGAGAGGCTGAGATGGAGCACGGTGGGGTTAAATGGGAGGTGTGGGGTAACAAGATTAGCTATGAGTTGGCAACTGCTAAAGATAGGTTAAGGACACGGGGATATACATTATGCTATTCTAGTTTTAGTTATGATTATAATTTTTCATAGTAAAAGTAATTTTTAAAAATTGGAATCTGAGCTGGGCACGGTGGCAAAAGCCTGTAATCCCAGCACTTGGGAGGTGAAGGCATGAGGATAGCTGTCAGTTTGAGGCCAGTCTGGGTTACAAAGTGAGTTCAAAGCCTGGTTGAACTAGTGACACTTGCAAAGAAAGAAAGAAAGGAAGGAAGGCAGACAGACAGAGTGAAAGAAAGGGAAGGAAGGAAGGAAGGAAGGAAGGAAGGAAGGAAGGAAGGAAGACAGACAGACAAAAGGAAGGGAGGAAAGAAGGAAGGTAGGAAGGGAGGGAGGGAAGAAAGAGGACTCTGGAACCATGGCTTAATTATAGCTCTAAACTTGAGTGACTGATTCATAGTACCTAACCTATTATGTCTTAGTTTCTTTATCTGTAAAATAAATTTAAATGTATATTTAGTAATGTCTAATACATAAAAAGCACTTTACAGCATTACTTTTTTATTATTAACATTTATTGAGTGCTTATTACTATGAATTGGACACTGACATAAGCATTCTAAGAGATTCTCACCTAATTATTCCAACGATTTATGATGGTGTTATTATCCCAATTTTCAGACAAGGAAATTAAGATAAAGAAGTAAAATGATATGTGCAACACCATAGTTATTAAGCAGTGAAACAAGGATTCAAAACTAGGTCTTTTACCTCCAAATTCAAAGCTCTTTCTACTTTGCTGCTTTGTTCCTTTGGATTATCTGGAAGATTGATATTTTCTAGAACATGACATAAACTAATATTTCTATGTAATATACATACAAGTGTATATATGTCTTGTTTTTAAAATAAGCCAACATACCACACAGGGCTAATCAAAGATAACCAAAAAATATTTTATAAACAGAAGATAGCAATTATTAGTTACAGATTTCATATACATTGTTGCAATATACTTACCTCTGCAATACTCTAAGTAGTTTCCTACTTTTGATGGG
>RJWT010054224.1:0-10304 GCA_004365215.1 Cuniculus paca
ACATGTTTGCCTTAAGTGAGTTTTCAGTCCTCTGAGGGCTAAGGCTACATACCAAACACTGAGAATGGTCTGGAGGTTGTAAAGGAACGTCAGTTCCCCCAATATGAGTGCTCGGGAACATCTTGGTTGCAGCAGACCTGTTGAACGGCTCACTGGTGTGGGCACTCTGTGTGAATGGCCATGTGTTTGCTGCCCCCTACTGCCTCAGTTGCTGCACCTGGTGGCAAGGCAGATTGTGCAGAGACCTTGCAATGAAGGTAGGCACAGCCTATTCTTCTAATGTGGAGATTTTTCTGGACTGACTTGGGCTGAGAACAATTATAACACCCATAGCTCTGCTTGAGTTCCCTGACATCGAGGCCACCAGGGAGCTCCAAACATCTCCAAATGAGTTAAGAAGAGCAGTCAAGGGATTTAACTGACCTTGATATGTCTAGCAAGAAGTCACTAAAGCAAATAATGCTACACCCAAAAACTCCGGTAAAGATGCAAATGTTGACAACAATTTAATATTTCCTTATTGTGCCTTTAGATGCCTATCAATTCTGTCCTTTCCTATTAAAAAGGATTAATGGGGCGCACAAAAATTTGGCTGTCAAAGTTAAAATGCATTTAGAATTATATCAGTACATGGATATAAGAACCACAAGGATGGACAAAAAGGATGCCAGACAGACTTTAAAGTGAGTTCTATAATCTCCCAGACCTTTGCAAAAAGGCTTAAATTTTTTTGCTCAAGAGACTGAAGACTAAGACTCGGTCAACTTGTATTACAAAGGATCGGATGGTAAATATTTTGGGCTGCAAGCCATATAATCTCTGTTGCAACTACCTGGCTCTGGCATGAAAGTAGCAATAGGAAATATGCAAATGATTGTGGCTATGTTTTGATCTTTTATAAGAACAGTTAATACCCTAAATTTGGCTCATGGACCACACTGTTCCCTACCCTGCTCCAGAGTATAGCAGTCTCTCTATACCAACATGACAAAGATCCTCCTCTCCACTGTTGAATAGTTTTCATATACCTCCTTCTACAGCCCTGAATTACTTATAGTTTTAAAGCTAAGTCAAGCAGTGCTTTGTTTTCCCAACATCTGTTGTGAGCCCCATCATATACATGCAGTTAGCACAACGGTCCCCTCCTCTTGGCAGCAGTTGAGTTACCACACACAATAATAGTTCCCGAAAAGTGGCTAGGGACATGCAGAGGTTGAGAGGCCATGTTTCTGTACAGGAGACGGAGCTGTAATAGATTCAAGATCAACTTACTAGAAGGAAAGCAGCCCTGTAGCTGATGGTTTCAAAGACCACATTCTTTGGTGAAGGGTGAGAACCACATGTGTAGGTGGAAGTGATCATAGGCTGAGTTGGCACCTGAGCAAGCAGCCAGAAGAAGTTAAACAGCTATAAATCTGGATCCTAGACTCGATCTGGGGACAATGACATGGCAGTTGCAGAAAAAAGTCACAAGCTAGACCCTTACCTGCATGAACAGCAGCTGATGAGAAGCTGGGAGATACCTAGCAGTGTAGCCCGCCTAGAAGCTGCCCTCTAATACCCTTAAGGAAAACTTCATTGGCAAATACATAAAGCTAAAAGTTTCTCTTTGTAAAAAAAAAAAAAGCAGAAAGAAAAAGACAAGGCCTTTGAGATGCTGAATCACACCCTTGAAAAAAATGCTAGTAAACAAATTATATAGAACACTTTATTTTATAACAAAGAGGGCAAAATGGGTCCTGAAAATGAGGGCTTTGAAAGAAGAGCTTTGAAACAACCCCATCTCTGCTCTGAACTCATCAAGCCAGCCTAGAAAAGGCAAGGATGAACAAATACTTGTAGTTAAAGCAAAAATGTATCATTTCCTTGCTGTTGCAACTTAACTGTAAAATATTCCACCCAACCCCCCTTCACTCTATGCCTTATTGGATAGACATAAAGGTTCCATCCATCAAGCAAAAAGGCTCTGTGGGTCAAGGTGGCACTACCTCACTCCCATTGTTTCCAAGAATGAAATCACATTCCTGTTCATTAATATAAATAATAACCAAGAATAAATATTGGTACTCTCTGCAATTGCTATAGTAATGCTAATTCAAATTTTGTCAAACAAAAAATTCATGCTTTGGAGACTGATTTTTAACTATCACAGGGAAAGTATATCCAGGCTTTAAAATTTGCCCAGGTAACCAACTCCTGCCCAGTATTAAACAGCTAAATGTGCTGGTACATCCACTAAAGTTGACTGTATATCTTTTTCAGAATGTTTGTTTGTGTCTTATTGCTTTGAACTTTACCTGTGTCTCACGTCTGAAGATGGGCAGGAAAAAGTGGCCTTTTCCTTAAGCCTCTTACCTACTTCCTTCAGGACAGATAAGTTTAGTTGTTTGAGCTTAGTCCCTCACCCATTATATGACTCAATCTCATAATTTAAAACAGTAATAGATGGATCAAGATAGTACTGTAAAGACATCGTTTGAAGCCCCATTTTTCTCCATTCTGAGCACATAGTAATAACAAGTGAAATATAAAAAAGAAACTGATACTATCACAGCCAAGTTCAACATTAAGATGACTGTGTCTGTGAATAAAAATGGAAGAGAAATCAAAATTGGTGAGTAGATACTGGAACTTCTATCTTGCTAAGTTCTCAATTAGGTTGAGAGGTCTGAGAATTTTGCTTCTGCAGCATGCATAGGAAATGCATGTGTTGAATGCTAGGTGAAAGACGCTCATCTGAATCTTCTAGAGAAGGTTTTCTCCCAGAAAAGAAAGCATTCTGTGGCAAAACCTTCCACTTTATGCCTAGCTCTCAGCCAAGGACAGGATGCCTGAAGCTGAGACAGACTTGCAACTGTGTAGGGAAAGGTCTCTTCTACTTCACTGGGATTCTAACATTGTTGGACCTCTCAATTAGCCCTGGAACATTCAGCTTCTATATCCTGGAAGTAAATAATAAATCCATGGAAGAAGTTAGGTTTTCCGCATGAGTCAGCACCACTCGCGGACTTGGGATGAGAGAACAAGAGAACAAGCCCCGCCTGCGAACCAGCGCCATGTGCCATGCACAGGCCACCGCAACTGCCAGATCCCTGCCCCTTCCAGCTCGTGGACTGACAAACAAGAAATACTAATTCCCTTCCCTTCACCTACTGTATGCAACAGGCTGACCCAGAGAAACACAGGCTGTGATGATAGCTATCAAGGTGAATTGCAATTGGATGCTTGTGATGCTTTGGTGTTTCACTAACCTTGCAGATCCAGGGCCAGTGGTCGGATCATCTGTTCAGAAGATAGCAGTACACAGTGTGGCATCTAGGAGGGGTCTCCTTCTGAGGGTGGTAGCTATTGTTGACTCCCTATAGTCTTGTTTTGAAGTACTATATCACATTCATTGTTTTGTTGGATTGGATTTTACTGTCTTTTGTTTGATTATGTTAAATCTGATGGCATGAGCAACTATTTCAAAGATAGCAAGATATATTATGGTAGCTATTTTGGATTTACTATTTTCTTGTTTTGAAGTCCTTTATTGCATCCATTGTTTTGTTTTTATTGTTTCCATTCTATTCTGTTCTGTTTGCTTTTTACTATGTCCAAAGGTATCTGCAACTATTTTGAAGACAACAAAAAGCATTATGGTAACTATTATTGATTTTGTAATGTTTTGAAGTCCTGTGTCACATACACTGGTTTGTTTTTGATTGGTTTTGATTGGTTTTTGATTGTTTCATTTTTCTAGATTTTATCTTCTTTAATATTAAAATTTAAAAAAGAAGTTAGGTTTCATGAAGTAAAATGTTTCCTAACTGAAATTCTGTGTATGTTTAGATAAAGAAGTAAAGCAAATCCTCCCTTTTAAAATAAATCTGCAAACCAAAATCCCAAAACACATTAGAAAATCATATGCAAGGAAAGACAAAAAACAAGTTAATAAATAATCCAGGACCACACTCTAGACAAAACTAAAATTATAGATAACTTGAAAATGATTTCAAGGAATGTGAGAGTATCAACAAAAAAGACAAAAATTAGGAGATATCATCAAGCAGAAATTAAAATAGCAGTAAGCTATTGAAAACAGGTTACAAATTTTGAAATTAAATATATTATAGAAACAAACTCAATTGGTGATATACACCATATACTGGTCATAGGATAAAATTGACTGGGAAGAAATGACCCAGAAGAGAGCTATACTAGAAATAGAAATATCAGAAAGAGCAGCTAAGGGATATGGAAAATAATGAGGAAGCAGTATCTGAAGAGATAAAAATAAAACACTTCCCAAGATTTAAGACAGACTGAAGTTCTCATAATAAAAGTTTGCTCTGAGCACACAAAAGATAAATAAAAATTAATCCAAAATTTGACATGTTGTAGTAAAAAAGACAAAGAGAAAAATCTGAAAAGTATCTATACAAACAAGATAAAAGATAGCAAATGAAATAAGATGTGGGAATGAGACTGCCCTGGGGTAGAGCTGGGACCGTCCCTCCTCCTCCTCCTGAGTCCCTTTAGGACTGATTTCAGCCCAGTGATTTTCCTAGCATTCTCTCAAATCTCGATCCTATCTGTACTTTCCTATTCCTGCTATCACGCTTTTCTCCATATTTTCTTCAAAATCCAAAACTCATTCTCTTCATCATCTCACATTGTATAAGCACAACCCCTTTGGCTCATCTACATCTCAACAATTCTCCTTCCAAATGATCACCTTTATTTTATTTATACTTCTATTATCTTTCCAAATAGGGTTTGCAGTGCCTTTGAAATTTGTACACTACAAACAAAACAGAGAAATGGATTAGCAATCATTAGAAAATGGTATTGAAGCCAGAATGGCTAAAAATTCATGTCATGCCATCTTTTATTTAACTAAGGTTGGATGGCTTGATAGGTTATTCCAAGTGGCCAAACCAAAAAGAGAAATATATTAAGTGCAATATTTATAGTTTCCATTATTGAAAAGTATACTAGCTGATAAGGAGAAGCATCATTTTTCCATGTGAAAGTCAAGGAAGCAGGAACCTGTTGCAAGTTCTTTCTTGCTTCTGCATTCAGTACCAATTCTATGGCACTAAAGTAGAATAGGCAAGGATTGAGAAATTCGATTAGCTAGTGGCCTGTTGAGGTATCTGAAGGACTTTGACTGGAAAACAGAGCCCAATTTCACTATATGGATTCCCCCACCAACCAGGCAGCGGGTGACTAAGGAAGACAATTCACCTAAATATGCACATTTTATAAATATTCATTATGTTTGTGGTTCTTCATATGCAGTGTGGTCCCTGTGGCTCCTTTAAAGTGTTGTTTCATCCCCATTATTTTTCTACTTTGCCTATTGTTACAGTTTGTGTCTGGATGTGTCATCTGCCCCCCCCCAGCCTAATGTGGTCTTGGAGGGTGGGCTTTTTGGTGGTAGCTGAATCTAGAGTTTATGATTGGTCCAATTCTGATATTATAGGTGTGAGTGCTACACCCACCCTAGGGTACTCACCCTAGGGTGGGTAGCCTGTGTACAGTATAAGGGACATAAAGAGTCTTGTACTCCTCCTTTTCTGCTCTTGTTACCTTTGATGTTTTCCACCTCCATGAACTGTTGCCCTCTGACATGTGCCACTCTACCTTGGAGCCAGCCATGTATGGAAAAAAATCTCCATTAACTGTGATCTAAATAAACTTTTCCCTCTTTAACTTTGGGTATTGGGTATTTTGTCTCAGCAACAAGAGAAAGTAACCAAGACAGAATCTGGTGACTATACCTGACCACGTGGTCCAAGAGCCTTTGGGCGTGGCTTGTGGGAAGAGTTTGGAAAGGTTCTGAGATGTCACTTGAAAGAATAGCATTGGAATGCTTTAGGCTGCTCTGTATGAGAGATTATGGTCAGAAATCAGAAGAGCAGAAGGTCGATAGAAATATTGCCAGTAAAAACCAGGTTCAGGAGGTTTCTGCCAGGAATAAGGACTTCATTGGTTGCTGGACTCCAGACAATATATGTTATGGCTTCTCAGAAAGTTTGTCTACATTGTACTTGGGTACAGACTTTTCCTGAGGCTGAGATTAAAGGCAGTGGATTAATTAAACTGGCAGAAGAAATCTCAAGGCAGTCTAATGTTGAGATGGTGGCATGGCTATTGTTAGGGGCTTTTAACAAGATCTATGTTGAGAATCAAGAGCAGAGAACCCAGAAGAATGATTTAGAAATTTGTGAGTTTGGCTGTAGGGAAGCTCCAGTAAAACTATGTACTGCAAAGATACAGCAGAGGAGATCTTGGTTGCTAAGAAGGAACAACAGAATAGAAAAGATGGGCCAAGGGCATCACAAGATGTGGTGAGTCTCCACCCTTTGCAGCCTTAATACTGCAAAAACGACTTTGCTTTGAGGAGAAAGCCACAGAGCACCACTTCCCAAACAGCAGCAACCAGAAAATTTATTCCTCAGAGCACCAGCTTCCCAAATAGTGGCGACCAGAGAATTTATTCCTTAGAATTGGACTCAGGGTGTTCAGTGATCCTGGCACTCAACTCCTACAGCCAAGATAGAAGAAAGCCTAGCTACTGTTCCAGCTGGCAACAGACCTTGGCATCACTCATGTGGTGCTGGTTTTAGGCACATGCAGAAATCAAGAGTTGTGGGGTTAAGAAAACTTTCACCTAGATTTTAGAAGGCCAGGCAGTGTGCCCCTGAGAGGGCAGTATGTGAAGCTGTGAGTGTGAAGCCAAAGGTGCAGTGGAGACCCCCAGAAGTTTGGAAAAGCCAGGAATGTGGATCATCTAAGGAAAGCTGGAAGGGTTGAGCAGAGCTGGGCTTAAAGAGAAGCCATGAGAGATACAACTATCAAAAATGCCATCAGGACACAGTTACACAAGCCTTTTGAAGCTCACAAATTACCACAGATTGCTTTGGATGTTCCACATGGAACTACGAGATTTAATATTTGCCCTGCTGGAGTTTGGACTTGCTTTGGTCCCAATCCTTTGTATCCCCCTATTGGTAACTTTTGGAATAGAAATGTTTTTCTAGTGCCACTGAATGTTGAGATTGTTTAACTTTCTTTTCATTTGTACAAGGGGTCAAGCTGACAGTTTGCCTCATAGCTTGGAGGAGAATTGGGACTTGGACTTTTCAGCAATGCTGAAATTGCTAAGACTTTGGAAACTCTTAGGGATAGACTAAATGCCTTTTGCATAAAGCATGTGCATGAGTCTTTGTGGGGGCCAGGTATAGAATGTTATGGTATGTGTCTGGATGTTGCCCCAAGACTCATGCCGTGATGGGAGCAGGTTTCTAGAGTTTGTGATTGATTCATAGCCCAATGCTGTGATTATGAGTGCTACACCCATCCTAGGGTGGTAACCTACATACAATATAAGCAACAAGTCTCAATAAATTTTTGAAAATTACAGTTATATGAAGTACCCTTTTCCAACCACACAATACAATAAAACTAGAAATTAATTACAGGAAAACTATACAAATACATAGATATTAAACAACATACTCTTAAACAACCAATGCATCAAGCAAGAAATGAAGAAAAAATTCAACTTTTCTTCAAACAAATGAAAATGAAAACACAACATAATCAAAGCCTATGGAATAAAGGAAAAGAAGTACTGAGAGATATTTGTAGTAATAAGTGCCTATACCAAAAAAAAAAATACTAAGAGACATTTATATCAATAAGTGTCTGCACCATAAAAAGGCAGAATGATCTCAAAATCATAAAATAAAATGAAGGAAAAAAATCTTCCTTGCCTTTTTGTATTATTTTTGATTTAAAGTGTATTCTAATTAAAGTTTTTCCTGCTTTTTTAGGGGTTACATTTACATGGAATATCTTTTTCCATCCTTTTATCTTGTAGTCTATGCATATCTTTAGAGTTTAAGTTTCCTGCAAACATATATAGTTGGATATTTTTTCTTTTAATATGTTAAGTCACTGTCTTTTAATTGGAAAATTTATTCCATTTACATTTCAGGTAGTTCTAAATAAGTATGATCTTACTACTACTATTTGGTTATTTGCTTTCTAATGCTACAGTAGCTCCTTTCTTTTCCCCTCTTTTATGGAAGACCATAAAAGAGATTAAGTGTCTTTCCCTAGTAAGGATTTGATTCTTGCCTATTGTTTTTCATCTGTTTAGAAGACAAATCTTAACATCTAATATTTTTTCCCTAATGGTTACTGCAAGTCTTAAAAAACTTATCTTGTAGTTAGAACAAGCTTTTTTTGAAACAATAACTTAATATTGGTCATAAAGGTGAGAAAAGAAAATAAGAGTGAAAATGCTAATTTAAAAACTTTATGCATGTACTCTATCTTCTCCAATTTTGAATTTATGTTGTCCTATTAAATATACATATATATACACATATTGCTTCTTAACATATTAATGTAATTATTATTTTTGGTTTTGTCATCATCCTAAAAATATTAATGTTTTATGCATCATGTTCACAATTTTAGAGTATTCTAAAATTATCTAAATAGTTATTTTACAGGAAATTTTATACCTTTCAATGTTTTCCTCTTGCTCACCTGTGTCTCTCCTTTTAGTTTGAAGAACTCCTTTCTTGTAAGATAGGTTGGATGGTGACGTATTCTCTTGAATTTTATTTCTCTGGGAGTGTTTTTTCTCTCCTTCATTTCTATAGGATGGCTTGCTGAGTACAAGATTCTTGCTGCCAAGTTTTACTACTTCTATTCATCATAGTACTGGGAGCTCCAGCCAGAGCAGTCAGGCAAGAGAAAGAAATAAAGGGCATACAAAATGACAAAGATAGTCAAATTTTTACTGTTTGTAGTTGGTATGATCTTATATATAAAACCCTCCAAAGACTCTCTAAAATATAATGTTAGAACTAGTAAATGAATTAAACACACTTGTTGCAGGGGGAAAAGTAAACACAGAAAAATCAGTAGCATTTCTATATACCAACAGCAAATTATTTGAAAAAAATTAAGAAATCAATCCCAGGTACAACAGCTTTTTATTTGTTTTAAAAACTAGAAATAAATTTAACCAAAATGGTAAAATATCTCACCACCAAAACCTGTAAAACATTGATGAAAGAAATTGAAGAAAACACCAAAAAATTCAAAAGGCACCTTATGTTCGTGGAATGGAAGAATAAATGTTGTAGAAATATCTATGCTACACAAAATGATCTACAGATTCCACTCAATCCCAATCAAAATAACAATGACATTTTTCATAGAACTAGAAAAAATTTTAGAATTCACACAGTGTCATATAAAAGCCTTCAAGGTGGAAGCAGTCTTGACATAAAAGAACAAAACAGGGTGCATTACACTTCTTCACTTCAAAATATGCTACAAAACTACAGCAATAAGAAAATCATGGTATTAACATAAAAAACATACACTAGCCAATGAAACAAAGATAAAACCTGTAAATAAATCCAGTAATCTACTGCCAACTCATCTTCAAAAGAGGTGCAAGGAATTTGCACTAGAAACAGGACAAGTTCTTCAATAAGTTGTGCTCTTCGGGAAAGTTGAATGGCCACCTACAGAAGAATGAAACTGGAGCTCTATCTCTTACCAGTTTCAAAGTGTATTAAATATTTAAATGTAAGACATGAAACTATAAAACTAATAGAAGAAAACATAGATGAAATACTTCAAGACATTGAAATCAGTAAAGATTTTGTGGATAAGACCCCCAGAACATAGAAAACAAAAGTAAAACGAGACAAGTGGAATTACATCAAACTGGAAAATTTCTGCACATGAAAGGAAACGATTAACAGAGCAAAAAAGACAATCCACAGAATGAAAGAAAATATTTGCAAATCATATATCTGAGTGATTAATAATCAGAATTTGTAAGGAACTCAATAGCAAAAAAAAATTCTGATTAAAATTGGGCAATAGATCCAAATAGACATTTCTCAAAGGAGAACATACAAATGGCCAACCAATATACCAGAAAATGCTCAGCATCATTAATCATCAGAGAAATACAAGTCAAAATGACAATGAGATTTCATTTGATTCTAGTTAGACTGGCTATTACCAAAAAGACAAAAGATAACAAGTGCTGATGTGGCGAAAAAGACACTCTCATGCACAGATGATGAGAATGTAAATTACTGCAGCTATTGTGGAAAACAATATGGAGGCCTCTTAAAAATTCAAAATACAACTACTATATAATGCAGCATACATATGCTGGTTGTATGTCCATGGAAAATAAAGTCAGTATGTCCAAAGAAATCTCTATGCCCATGTTTATTACAGCACTATTTACAATGGATAAAGAAAATTATTCA
>RJWT010054225.1:0-10307 GCA_004365215.1 Cuniculus paca
TGATTCTGCATTATAAGATTCCTAGATTTATCATTTTCCTTGTCCTAGCTCAAAGACTGACAATCTGGCATTTTGAAAATCATGTACTAGATAGCTCTGATAACTCCCTCAATATAAATTAAATACATGACACTGACTACATTCTATTTCTAATTTGTATACTTGAGAGGAAAGGAAATGTGGGATGTACATATTTTTCCCTACAAGTTCTCTTAATACCAATAATATTTTCTAATTCTCCAGTCCATTTTAATATTCTTAGGACATAATAAACTTCTGAAAGATTAGCAAGTACCAGAAGCAAGTAGATTAAAATTAATAAACTGATTAAAAATAAACTAATTTAACTGATATTGACATTCTCCCCAAGGTAATAAGATATTCATATTTCATTATTCATATTCATATTATAGCAAAATACTTACTGTGTAGCCTTCACAATGTCCCATGTGCTGTAATCATCAATATGAGTTTTCCGTCCCAGAGGTTCACCATACCCATGGTTATAATGGCTTTGGGGTTTGATTTCCTATTAAAAAGAAAATCACACACAGGCAAAATATTTTTTAAAAGTATAGAAAATATTTTAATATTTTTGCTTTTGGGTTGTCTGAAGAATGTTTATTATTGAAATAATTAAGTTTCAACTTATCCTGAAGTACGTATTCTGGAGAAAAAACATGGTCAAATAAATACACCCTTGTATACATTCTCAAAATTAAAGTTATAAGACTAGAAATCAGTGACAAATTAGTAACTGAAATTCATCTTTAATGCCACAGAACGCTCTTACATCTTCATAACATCAGCTCTCAACTCAATTTTCTATTACTCTCTAGTTCCAACATTCTACTTCAATCTAGTCCCCAAATAAACTTAAAAGTCCTAAAGAAAGAACTTCTATGTTCTTACAGAATACAGTATAAGAACATTATTCTTCTATTTACAGATATTAAATTACTTCATACTGAGAACCTAAGCATCTACCATTATGTGAATAAGGAACAATGGAGCAGTTCTAATAAAATTAAATCTTCTTGAATATAGTCAGGTGCCATATAACATTTTGATCAACAACAGAACATATATAGAAAAATGTATACACATTTCAGCAGTTCACTGTACTAACACATGTGTAGACGCTAACAGCTACCACTTTGACTATGTCTTACAATCTTAGAGGCCAAAGGTAATCTGTATTAATCTCGTGATGTCTCAATAAATTTAGTATTAAAACATTTATATGTTTTTCTTTTCCTGATACATTTTTTGTGAACTCTGTATAAGATGGTGATCTCAAAGCATCGTGATGCAGCTGAAATTCTCACTACCTAGTATTTTTACTATATCTTTACTATACAAATACTTAACACTGTATTTCAACTGCTCAGTTACATGCTGTACAGGTTTGTACCCTAGGAGCAATATAGCCTATGTGTGTGGTAGGCTATTCCACCTAAGATTATGTTAAGTACATTCCACAATGCTCATCACAATGAAGTTATTTCCCAAAACATGTCATATCCATTAAGCAACACATGATCATAATTCTAAGCTTTCAATATCCTTTAGAAACTGCACATATAAAATTAAATGACAGCAACATAGAATATTGTATGTATTCAACAATAACAAAAAAGGTGTTACAATGCATTTAAAATTTATGTGCAGTCAACAATTTTCTACGTAAAATACAAAATTTGCAGCCACACACAAAGACACTAGCACTCTGGAAGGCTTAAAGCAAGAGGATTCCAAGTTCCAGCCCAGCCTGGGCAACTGGGTGACTTGGTGTAACTCTTGTCTTAAAATCTAAAAAGGGCTGGGGATTTAGCTCAGTGCAAAGGCCCTGTGTTCAATCCCTCATACCAAAAAGAAAAACAAAAAAAATTTTTTGCTAGTATAAAACAGCATTAAGACATAATTATGTTTCTTTTCTACAAAAACAGAAAAAATAAGCCAGGCATGGTGGTGTACATCTGTGATCCCAGCACTTAGGATTAGGAGATTGAGGTAGGAGGATGGCCTAGAGTTGGAGGCCAGCCTGGGCTACATGTTGAGTTCAAGACCAGCCTGAGCTACACAGTGATACATTCTTTCAAAGAAAAAAAAAAGAACAAATGAATGAAAAGAAAGAAAGAAAGAGTTCCTCTGTAAAGGCATCTGTTCAAACTACATTATTTCTGGTATTTTTCACACACATGTAAATATAAAAAATCATAAAATACCTGGAAAGAAAAACTTAGAATTTATATTCTCTTACCTCTGATCACATCACTATCAATAATATTTAATAACACAAAATTAAGAGAATTTTATTGGTAAAAGTATATAATCTTTATCCTACCCTAGCCATGCAAACTGTAGCAGAAATTCCAAAACTACTTTGACCCATAAATTTAGAAAACTATCAACCTGAATATTTTATTTTTAACTGATATATAATTGTAAATATATTTTCAACCAAAAAATTTTGAATTTTAAAAGCAGATTATGCTTACTATATCATTTTTCAAATACTTAGTGCTAAGGTATAATCTGGTAGAAAGTCCCAAATTAGTATTCCACTATCCATTTTGGATTGGTTTAGTGTTTTTTTGTCCCACCCTCCCCCCAGCACTGAGTTATTAAAACAGGTCTTCACATTGAGATATATGCCCAGCCCTTTTCAAATTTCTTTTTTTGGAGCCAGAGTCTCACCAAGTTGCTAGCCCAGGCTGGGTTACATCCTGCCTCAGCCTCCCAGAGTGCAAGAATTACAAGTATATACCAACAAACCCAGATAACTGGCAGTTTTTGATGTAGAGAACTGAAGTTTCATTTTTCTGTTTTTGTCAAACTGGGTTTGAGTTTGCAGAAGAAACTCAAGGCAATGTAGCCATCTCAGTCTAATGACATAATCAAAACTTTTTTAGCTTAGGGGTTTACATAAAATTTGCTCAGTTGACAAACAGATTCTGTCACTTAAAAAAGAAAAAAAACTTCTGGATTAGAAGTCCTCTAAGTCCTTTCTAAGACTAATATACAGCAGTTTTATATAATGGGGTAGAAAAATAAAAATAGAAGTTATTTTTATTAGTGTATGTTGCAGTAGCTACATTTGTTTTTGGGAGGTGATTCATGTATGTAACATATCATGACCATTTTTTCAAGCCCTTGATACCATCCCCCCCAAGGCATTTTCTCTCTGGTGTTAGGGATCAAACTCAGGGCCCCAGACCCTATTCATAGCTACATCCCCAGCCCACTTGAAAGATTCTTAATGTACCTATTAGTACTCGGCCACAAGTTGTTACAGTTCTGACTTTGACAGCTATTAAAGAGAACTGAAGGAGATAAAGTATCTCCCAAACCTGCTACTAAATGAGCAGACAGAAAATGAGGCAAGCTGAGATTAGAGAACCAGATAGATAGATAGACAGATGGATGGATGGATGGATTCCAGCTAAGAGAAATCAACATAGTATGACATTAACTCAAACTTGTACAGCAAGTACAGGGCAAACACTGCCTTATGTGCCAAGATACTAAATACGCTTTTCCCATCTTTTATCTTATTCATTCATTCACTCATTCATTCTTTCACTTACTCATTTAACAGTACTGGAGACTGCACCGATGGCCTTCACACTGAACTAGATTATTTATTTTGAGAAAGAGTTTCATCAAGGATGGGCTCCAATTTAGGATCTTTCTGCCTCAGCCTCCCAGAGTGCTGGAATTACAGGTGTACACCACCACTATCTAAGTACTTACCATACACTGGTTGTCAATTTCTTTTACCTCTTCAAATTTCAAGGATAGAAAATTCATTCTTACTACAGACTTTAGCAATCTCAGCATTCAATCTCTTTTTGGTCTATATTAAGTCAAAAACTTTCACCTTTTAGGGCTGTGAGTTTCGTTCAGTGGCAAGACATTTGTCTAGCATACGGGAGGATCTGAGTTTGATACCCAGGACAGGGGGGAAAAAACTTTCACCTTTTCACTTAAAGTACTTTACAGCTTCTCTTTTGATATATTCAAATTGCAACACTTCTCTTATGCTTTGGGGCCACTACTGATTTGGGGTTATTTAAACAAAACAATTTCCATACCTGAGATAAACAATCTCATAAACAGAGGCAGCCCCACAAAGTGAACAAGGTGGGGTAGTATATAAAAAAGAAAAAAAACTTGGACACGCGGGACAAAGGGAGGATTTAGTTCTGGCAGGATGGAGTTGAAATGGCACAAAATTTCACCATGCAACTCAGAATGGTACACAATTTAAAACTTATGAATTGTTTATTTCTGGAAGCAAAGGATACCTCAAAGAGGGCAAAATACAATTGCAAATGCAAGTATGAAAAGATGCTACAATTCTCAAATAAATGAATTCCCAAACAAACCAAAGAAAAAAAAGAAAGAAAAACTAATTCAGCAAAACTCTAGGCACAAAATGTTACCCATAAGACACATTCCACTGTCACAGATGAATTAGCAAACCAAGTCAATGAACCTACCCACATGCTTATGACTTGCACTGTACAAATGGTTCCTCTCAGGTATCACTCCAATACACGAGTTTCTGAACAAGAAGCTCATTTGATTACACGACTTCAGTTGCTCAAACCTAACCTTACTAAATTTATAAGATGCTATTAGAGCATTATATAAAGCAGTGCTGACCAAAAACAGAAAAGTCTCTATGGGTACCTAATTCAATTCTAAATCCTAGCTAATACTGATGAATTAAATGAGACCTTAAGATAAAATGAAACAAAAAGCACAGATTAAGCTCACTGGTGAAAAACAAAAAAATTACCTTCCATTCTTTACATTTTTTAATTGTAAAATAAAGGCACCCTGTCACAATCATAAAAACTCACACACACACACACACAAAAAAAAATAATTGGCGAGGAAGAAAAAACCCAAAGTAGTAATGAACTAAATTCCAGGGATACCATACAAACTTTTAAAAGAGAATAGATTGCTTGTAATTTTAAAACGATAGCATAAACATAAAACATGTAACACAGTGAACAACGAATGGCAAAGAAAACCAGTTGCCAGTACAAAACTGTTCATTCGTTTAAAATGAAATGAGTTAACAGTGCCAGCAGATGGCACTACTTACAAGACAGAGTCCTTAATGCATCACCTTTAAGGGAAAATTGGACAAAAATGATTTAGTTAATTGGTAATAAATAATGGAAAGATTACAAATCAGTGTTTTCAGTCAATACCAGGTACCTTATAGTATAGTACGTATTCTTCTGTGGTCCCACTCTGGGTAACAGTGTATAATTGTTGGCTATGGTAAAGAATCCAACTAGAAACACTGGTTCTCTTTATGCTACAGTACCACCAGCCTCAATCCAAAATATCAAATTAAAAGCTTGACATGGTGAAAATAAAGGGAAAATTTTTTTAAAGTAGAGGCTTTCTGCCGTTTAATCAAGTATGATTTTTTTTTCAGTACCAGGAATCAAACTCAGGACCTGGTGCTTGCCAAGCAGGAGCTTATGCCACTGAGCTATATCCCTAGCCTAATAAAGGAAATTTTTAAGAGTAGAAAAATATCCATCAACTTTTAGCTTCTTTAAAACTAGTTTTCACTGCATTTCCTTCACATGCATTTCCATATGCATGTATTTATAATAATATACATAATTTTAGCATGCTTGAGTGGTCATTGAATGCCTGTGGAAAAAATTTCACATTTTCTTGCAAAATTCTTTCAACATTGCAATGAAATCTTTATCTTCCCAAATGTTTATATATTTAAAACAGTCTGTAATCACAGTAATCCTATTTCTTCATGTCATTAGTTTTTATAAGCATAGCTTTTAGCTTTGGCATATACAAGATATACTGAAATGCCTGAAACATTATACTGAACATTTACAGCATTCTTACATGCCCTAACTAAACTCAGATGTTATTTCATAGGCGCTTCCCTATGTCTTCTCTTAGCATTTTCTTTTACTACTAGACTGCAAGCTACAAGAACAAGAACCCTATCATAATCATTTGTGTAACCTTGGTTCACATGACAAAAGCTGGCATAATGCACCCTTAAATGAAATAAAATAATGAATAGGGCTTTTTTCTCACTATTGAAAAATACATTGTTTGACTCATTTAACATTTCTTTTTAACTACTGTAAACATTCGAAAGGGTATGAATATTTTTAGGGCTACTGATGCAGACCCGAAAGTTGCATTTTAAAGGATGGTATTTATAATTCTACCTGCAATATGATTAACCAATTCTTTATAAACTGACTAGCACTGGGTGTTATTTTTAAACTCTCCACTATTCAGAATAGTATTTACAATTTCAAGTATACTTTCTTAATCTATTTCATCTTTTGAGAATTTTCCATTCATATTCTTTGGCCATTTAGTTTACCTTAAGTTTCTTTAGTTTACATGAAATTTGTTTCTTTAATAATTTGAAACAGATTTTCTTCCCCCAGTACTGGGGATTGAGTTGAGGGACTTGCACGTGCTTGCTAGCTAAGTACTCTACCACTGAGCTAAATCCCCAGCCATTTTAAAAATCTTAGTTTGAGACAGGGTCTTGCTCAGTTACCCAGGCTGGTCTTATACCTGCAATCCTCCTGCCTCAGCCTCAGCCTCAGCCTCTTGAGTTGAATTAGACTTTTATGTATATTTAAAATTAGATAGTAATCGCTTTCAATACTGATTTAAAGATTTTGTCCCATTCTTAGAATTGCTGATTTATAGTCTCTATATTTCAGATACAGTATTACATTCTTTATAGTCACACATATTAATCTTTTATTTGGGCTTTTTCAGTCTTTACTTTTATATTTAAATATTCCTGTAACTACTGGTGCTATTCAAATATTCACAGTTCTCTTCTCAGGCACATGGTACAGTATCCACAGGTACAGTATACCCTTGCTTTTTGAAAGGTAAGTGTGTCCAAGTGACTGGCTTTATTTTTAGCCGATGGAATAAGAAGAAGGACATAGTCCTCACTCTTTGTTATGGTTACTGACAATCTTTCAGAGAGTAAAGATAATCATTTCAGGTCCCAGAGCAACCCACAACATATGAGTAGCATGAGCCACTAACATTTAAGCTATTAAGATCTTAGGGCTAACTGAGAACATTGTTCAGTGGTAGAACAATGCATGAAGCCCTGAGTTCAATTCCCAGCACTACATGGGGAAAATGAAGATTCTAGGATTTACTGCAGCAAAATTTAGCTTATCCAAACTAATATAATTATGAAAGTTGTTTACTTTGGTAAACAGTATACAGATGGAACTGCATAACTTTTCATTGTATTTTGGAGCTGGTTATAACTAGTTTATGGTTTTATAATTAAAGTTCAGATTCCTTATATCTGGCCACAAGTGTGAAAATATGGAACTGTCTCAGAACACAACCAAATCTGCAAATAAGTGCTTGCCTCCCCCCAATGCCTATGGCACTGACAAAAAGATAAGATACAATATTAGGAAAATAATGAGACTACACCCTTAATTTCCTATAGCCTTTTCCATTTTCAATAGGCCTCCATTTTTAATAAGTGTCTTTAGTGCTTCTCTGTTACATATAAAGCTGTTAATCCATCCTTATCCAAATATATTTCACACAACGAGGAACACTGTGTTTGGGTAAAAATGTCACTTGAGTGACACACTCTTTTACATTATGGCATATATCTATCATCTTATTTCACTTGAAAGTAATTCTCAATTTTATTCTCCAACTCTAGGATAAAGATCTATAACCCTGGACATATCTCCCAGACTGAAAACCTCACCTCAAGCAAGTCACCTCCCCTCCCTCTCAGCCAACCTCCCTACCATGGGCTAACTAACTGCTCTTCCCAACTGCCTAAACTCAAATCCTGGGCACATTTCATCAGGCCCAAAATGGCCCAAGCAGACATACGTTTCTGGAAAATTCTGAGGAAATACCTTTTAAGCACTGTAAATTTTTACTTTTTTTAAATGAGTCATGCACACACGTAAATTATTTAAATTTAATCACTAAAATGTAACGTCAATGAAGAAAGTTAAAATTCTGAAAAGCATGAGAACAATTTCTTAGAAAACAAGCAAAAATCCCATCCTCAATTAAAAATAAACATAGGCAACAAGTTCAGTAGGCAATAAAGACCTGTAAGAAAGTTTTGAGTAAGAAAATAACAAAATTAGATATGTAATTTTAAAAGATCACCTATGTAAGGCTCCACAGGGACCTGATTCTCCCAGCCCCAGGCTGCTTACCAGCAGAAGCACTACTCTCTGGGGGATAGATAACTCAGCTCAGCGCAGAAGCTGTCATGGGCAAGCACAAGATGCCGAGAAAGAAGATAGGACAAGGAATTTTGCAGATCCTGGGACATCCGAAGACACAACAGTATTTTTCTTCTCACTACATCCATAATGTATTTTTTTCTCCTTTCTAGTTCTTTTGTTTTGTTTTTTGTGGTGCTGGGGATCAAACCCAGAACTTCACACATGCTAATTAAGCAAGCACTCTACATTGAGCTACATCCTCAAACCATATCATCTATTAAAAGCCTTTCGAACAAAATATCCAAGTTTAAAAACATTTTCAACCTTGACTTTTTAGCTCAAAATTTCCAGTACAATTAATTATGCACCAAGTCTCACTCGTTTTCTCAAATCCATTTTGCCCTTTCTCTGTATGGTCCTTATCCTCTCAGTCTGTCTATGTTACTGCCCCATTAATTCTCTTAAAATCCTTAAAATCATGTATACAGGGTAAAGGGAGACTATCTCACCAATTATACAAAATCCTCCATGAACCAGTCCCAATATACTTTTTTCCAGCTTTAGTGTCATTACCTTCTACACACTGTACACATTTAGGTACACCAGCTATTTCAATAAGTCATACACCTAGTTGGGCAGGCTGATGCACACTTGTCATCCCAGCACTTGGGAGGCTCAGGCAGCATAATCACCCAGTTCAGAGCTAGCCTGGGCTACTCTTATGAGTTCATGACCAGTCTGAACTACAAAATGAGACCCTGTCTCAATATAACAACAAAAACAGTAAGTAAGTCATGTACTTTAAAAACCTTACAACTTTTGTTCATGTTAGTAATTCTACTTGGAAGATAAACCCCTTCAGGGCCAGGCAAACTTTTTTTGTTTTGTTTTGGTGGTACTGGGCATTGACTTCAGGATCTTTGCACTGAGCTACATCTGCAGTCCCTTTATTTACTTTTTATTTTGAGACAAAGTCTTGCTAAGTCACAGAATTGTCTAAGCTAGGCTCCAATTTGAGAACTCTCTGCTTCAGTCTCCCAGAGCTCTCCGAGGGCTCTGGGATTTCTCTCAGGAAACAAGGAATTAACCCCCACTATCTGTGCTCCATTGTTATGTAAATAAACCATATTACTGTGTGATGGTATATGTTTATTATAGCTGCTGTAATAAATTGCCACAAATTTCATGGCTTAAAGCAACAGAAACTTACAGTTCTAAAGGTCAAAAGTCCAAAATCATCAGTGGGCTCAAATCAAATAATCTCACCATCTTGGGATCATTAAATTAAATCATTTCTGTACTTTTTCCTTATAAAATAATATTTTCCAGAGATTAGGAGGGAGTGAGGGCTGGGGGCATTATTTTGTCTACCATGGGATGAAATTAAAGAAGAAGACAAGAGACAAAGTCAAAGTTACAGAGCTGGTGTTCCTTGTAATTTTCTCTAAGCTATTGAATACAGAATCATGGGAGAAGCTTGATGACTAGCTCTCTCTTGTAAGACATTTTGAGTGTTCTGAAATGTACCCTGTGGGGACGGAAATTGACACTGTCCTTGTCCAAACTTTAATCATGCTTCTCTTAGCCCTCTTCTTGAGGGCTCAACCCTGACCCTAGTCCTTGTTGGACATGCAAAATCAAAGCTTAGCAAGAATTCTGCTAAGTCAGTGTAGAGAGAATAGTCTTACCTGGTCACTCATATGCTTACCTGGTCACTCATAAAGAACTCTTCCTCACATTAAATTCTCTTTATCTTGGAGGTGGTAGAGTTCTAGGACAAATCACGGCCACTTACCAGCAAGCTCAACATTTCTTTTTACAATGAATATAGGGATCTTCTGTTAGCTACTGTGCTTAGCTTTGGGCTCCATGAAAACAAGCTGAGAAGACAAGACATGTTCCACTACCATCCTGTTACACAAATGTATCATATACAACAAAGGCAAGACAGGGTAACACAATCCCTGACCGAAATTATACTATAAAGCTAACTATAATAAAAACAGCATGGTACTGGCAAAAAAAAAAAAAAAAAAA
>RJWT010054226.1:0-10312 GCA_004365215.1 Cuniculus paca
CATTAAAAGCCGGGCGTGGTGGCGCACGCCTGTAATCCCAGCCCTCGGGAGACTGAGGCAGGAAGACGGCTGAGTTGGCTACCTAGGGAGTTCAAGCCTCGCCTGAACTACATAGTGAGACGCTAGCTCAAGAACCGGACCGGACCGGACCGCTCCGGACCGGACTGCTCCGGACCGGACTGGACCAATCCAAACCAAAAACCAAAAACCAAAAACTAAAATACTGAACATTGAAAGGGGATAAAATTATGGCCTCGGGTTGTTTTTATAACTATAAAAAGAGGGGATGTGTGGAAAACTGATTTTCTACGGAAAAAAAAAGTCCCACTAAAAACAAACATACAGTATCCGTTTCGAGATTAATAGAACGTTAAATAGCAAGCGCTAAGACAATGATTCAAACCCTAAAGAGGAAGTCTGTTTAAGGTACGTCACACTCTAAAATCTTTGAAACGCAAGCGACCTGTGGGGAATTTCCAGCGAGCAAAGAAACCCCGCTGGGTGGCGCCAGAGACAAGTGAGCTTCTGAAATGGACAAATGGACTAATGGACTCCGGAGCGTCGCCATCCTACTGCGGACCCTTCCGCTGCGCGGGAAGATGACGTATTTCCAGCGCGCCGCGGTTCCTACCCGGAAGCGCTAATGGGAGTCCTTGTACTGCGGTTTGAAATTAAAGACTCGGGCGCCGGGCCGGAAGCGCTGATCGCTGTCAGTGTCAGTGAGACTCAGCGGGATAGGAAAGGCTCGGCGCAGCTGCAGAGACAGGACACAATAGCCCCATGACTCTTTGGAAAACGTGACATTTAACCTGAGATTCCATTCATTTTATAAGCTATATTTGAAGAAAAAAAAATGTACATCAGCACAGCCATACACAGTTGCTCAAGAATAAACGTCACGTAGTGCAAACTCGCCTGGCTATTTTCACAAATATGAACGATGTATATGTTCATGGAAACATACTGTACGTGTATCAGTTAGTGGAAAGAGGAACGAACAGGGCAGGCCGGTTTCCCGTGTATGTTTACGAGGAATCATGAATTACATCCTCCCAAATGTGTATTGTATTTTGGTTTTGAAATATTTAAAAAATCTAGCTCAGAGGAACACAGTAACTTGTTCTTGGCTCCGTTATTTTTCAGAACTTTTCCCTAAGCTTGTCATTGGAGCCCTGTTTCGTTGGCCGTTAGATGGCGCTGTGAGCACACCGGTCAGTGGTTCTCAAAAGCACAGAGCAGTTGGACTTCTGCAAGGTGAATTTAAACCATTAAAACAACCTGTGCTTGGAGCTGAATTGTCTCCATCCATGGAGAAAATCTTACGGTCGGATCCGGCATCTCTCACAGGGAGGCCTAACTAGAGTAGAAGAAAGTTCTGCCTTGAGAATACTAACACTTTTTGAATTTTTATCTGGACCTTAACTAATCTCTCCACCCTGTATCTTTCCTCTACAGAGTCTGCCCCTAAGCTCATATTTTTTTTCAAATTCAAAAGGGTCCTACATTCTCATTTTACAGTTATACTAGTTGTTTTATCAACTAAGCAGAATCCCGTAGTAGCTGATGAATACGACAGCAAAAACTATAAAATCTGAACACTTTGATAGGGAATAAAATACCTTACACTCTTCTTGAGACGTCTCAGTTTTTTTCTTCTTTACATTCCCTAGTTTCTATCTGAATACTCATTTTTTCTTAGGTTTTTCTATTTCTTACTGCAGCATCTATAAACCTGTTTTTGTTTTGTTTTGTTTCACTTGTACTGGTGTTGCTGGGATGGAACACAGTGCCATGTGTAGCCAAGGGCTATAAGAACCTACAGATTTATACTTCCTATTTGGCTGAATCTTTGCTTGACTGATGTCTTGAATAAGGGATAAATTAATCGAGGTTATTTGTTTGGCTATCCTTTACATGTAGAAATGCAAGTACCACATGGATGCCACTAAATTTTGTTTGTGTGCAAAATGAATATGTTTATATCATTGTCTTTCAGTATGTCAGTAAGGAGTAATTGGCTATTGAAGTTAAAATGTATTTTATAATAGCATCCAAAACATTATATGCTAATGGATAAACTGGTTAAAATATATGCACAACTTATACTTGGAAATTTGCAAACAATGAGATAAATTAAGATAGTCTAAATAAATGTAGAGCTATAACAACCTCATGGATTGAAGGTACAGTATTATGAGATCAATTCTTCCAAATGTATACATTTGCTGCAATCGCTGATGAACACCCCATTACACATTCTTATATATTTATATGAAAAAGTGAAAGTCTCACATTTATAAGACCAAATAAAGTATTTTGAATAGCCAAATTAGAAAAAGAGGAACAATCCCAGATAGCACATTGTACCTATCTCCATAATTAATTAAAGCACTTTTAATAAGTATGGGATGGTATTGGTATATATATAGACATTTAGATAAATTGAACAGTGTACCTTGCAGAAATAGACCTACATTTGTATAGTTAGCAGATTTTTGACTGATGTCCCAAGGAAATTTTATGGGGAATAAGTTGCACTTAATACTAATGGTGCAAAAATTATTGAGCAAAGCAACCTGAAAATGTCTACTCCAATTTTGCCTTACATGTACAAATTAATTCAAATTTTTGTCATTCATATAAACAGCAAAACTGAAGATACAAAACTTCCAAAGAAAATGTATCAGTTAAAATTTGTCAACATGTGTTAAGCAAATATTTCATGAATAGCAAACAAATATACACCAGGAAAGAAAAAATGAATAAATTTCACTTAATCAAAATAAAAATTAAATGATTGTCTTTGAAAAACAAGAAAACAAGAAATGCCACAAACTCAGAGGAAGTACTTTCAAGACACAGCTGAGAAAGGTATTGAATAAAACATTTATGCATACTCTACTATTGATAAAAATGTTAACAAAGCATTAAACATTGTGTTAAATACAGAAAGTGTGACACTTGACTAAATAATATGGATAGCAGAATAGCCTAAGAAAATATGCCTCATACAAGTGTGATTAGAAAGCTGTGAACTGATGTCACTACGCATCTACTAGTCTAAGGAAAATTTAAAAAAATACAAGACTAGGGGTATGCATCAGTGGTGGGTTGTTCACCTAGCATGCAAGGCCCTGGTTTCATCCCTAGCACAACACACACGTAATACTGAATATTGGTGAGTGTGGAACAAAAGTGAGATTTTCCTAATTTGCTGCTGGAAATGCAAAATTGCAGAGACTTTGGACAAGTCTTGGTGACTTTTTGTAAAGTGAACTACATAATTATTCCATCTATTAACCTATGCTCTTAGGTATTTTCACATGAGAAATTAAACTGTATGCTTGCAGAAACAATACTTAAAATAGCCATAATCCTGAATCCAAATATCTATTAAGTAACAAGAAGATGGGCAAATTATGATATAGCCACTTGATAAATTACAACTCAACATTGCAAAGGAATACACCACTGATAAAGGAAATATCATGAATGAAATTCAAAAGCACTACATTAAATAAGCAAAAACCAGATATAAATTATTTCATGCAGAATGACCTCATTTACAATCATAACGTGTTATTCCATGGCTTTGAAACCCTTTAAATTTGATACTCAGTTTGATACTTGACTCATTTTGATGTGAAAATTTCTTCCCATTATTCATTTTTTTTGTGTGTGTAATCTATGTGCAAGCTAGAAACTGTCAGTGTTGATTGTGTCATGACTTGCTCTACCCTTTCCAGCCAAAACAATGTGTTTGGTAATTGTTTTTGATACTTGTCAAGATTCTCAAAACTAGTTAACACTGAATACCAAGGTACCACTGTATTTGGCATTCTGGAAAGGCAACATTTTTGAGATCATTGTGATCAATGACTGTCAAGCTACTTTAGTTGTATTAATCATTTTCAAGACTTACTACGGGGATGATTATTCCAAAGAGACACTCCGGGGCTCTTTGAGGTGATGATACAGAAAAGTTTTTAGGGTGGCCTTGGAGAAACCCATTTCTCTTTTTCACCTGTTAAAAAAGTATCTCAAGAATATCTATAGAATTAGCTGGCAGTATCATGAATGCAGGAAGGACAGTATCAGTAGAACGCAGTATTATGATGCAGGAAGGACTGTCCGGAACAGTCTGGGCTTTGTTCCTCTCTCCTTTGACAGCAAGGTGATCTCTGAAGCTTTCCCCATGAGCAATGTTTTCGTTGAATGATGTAACTCTTGGCAGGTTGCCTTTTGGGACCACTTAGTTGAACCTTGGTTGAGCGTTTCCTCTTAAGACTTCATCTACCTTGGATGTGAATGGAATGACACCTTTGACTGAGGTTGAGAAAGGAATGTGGAAAAAGAGACCAAAGTGTACCATCTCCTGTTTAGTGAACACTTATATGATCACCCATTGTCACATCCTGACAGTTTAGGGGATGGATATACTAATAGTGCCTGCGGCCTCATAGGGGACCAACATGTCTAATTTTGGCTTTCACAGATAGAAATACTGTTATGGTTGATACATTGTGCCAACTTGAGAAATTTAAAAGTTTAACTGAGAGACTCAGCAGGGAGCCGAGGTTCTTACTTTGTAAACATCTGCAGCCTGTGCAAAGGAGGGCAAGGACATTCTGTGAGTGCTACACCCACCCTGGGTGGTGGTGGTGGCCTGTGTACAATATAAGGGAGGAGAAGAGGTTTGTTTTCCCTCATTTTGCTCTGGCTGCTGTCTTGAAGTGTTGCCCCTCTGCCATGCCACCCTGCCTTGGAGCCATCTGATTATGGACTGAAATCTCCAGAAACTGTAAGCTAAATAAACCTTTCCTTGCTTCACTTTGGGTGTTAGGTATTTTGTCCCAGCAATAAGAGAAAAGTAACCAAGACAAAATTTGGTGCCAGTAGTGGGGCTGTTGCTGTGATGATATCTGACCATGTGGTTCAAAAGCCTTTGGGAATGGCTTGTGGGAAGAATTTGGAAAGGTTCAGAGCTGTCACCTGAAAGAAAAGCCCTGGAGCATCTTAGGCTGTTCTGCATGGGAGATTCTGGTCAGAGCTCAGGAGACCAGAAGGCTGATAGAAACCCTGCCAGTAAAGACCAGGCTCAGAAGGTTTCTCCTGGGAAAAAAGGACAGCATTGGTTGTTGGACTCCAGATGATGTGTGTAATGGTGTGGCAGAAAGTTTGTCTGCATTTTGCTCATGTCCAGAGACTTTGCCTGAGACTAAGGTTAAGGACGATGGACTAATTAATCTGGCACAAGAAATTTCAAGGCAGTCAAATGTTGAGGCAGTGGCATGGCTATTGTTTGGGGCTTTTAGCCCAATTTATGTTGTGAATCAAGAAAAAGATCCCAACAGGATGATTTAAAACACTGAGTTTGGCCAGAAAGAAAGCTCCAGTAAAGCTGTGGACTGTAAAGATAGAGCTGAGATCTCTATTACAGAGAAGGAACAAAATAAAAAAGATGACCAGAAGGCATTGCAAAAAAGAGCAAGTCTTGAATCTTTGCAGCTTCCAAACTGCAAAAGTGAAAGACTTTGCTTTGAGGAGAAAGCCTTGGAGCACCATGTTCCAGAATGGCAGCAGAGACCCCAAGAGGTTCTAGAATGGCGGCAGCACAGAAAATTTCTTCCTCACAATCAGGTTCAGAGTGCCCAACAATCCAGGCACTCGACTCCTACAACTAAGAGAAAAGAAAGCCTGGCTACTTCTCCAGATGGCAGCAGACCTCAGCATCACCCACATGGTGCTGGTTTTAGGTGTACATGTAATGCACAAGTTCTGAGGTTAAAAAAGGCTTTCACCTATTTCAGAAGGCCTGGGAGGCCAGGCAGTATGTCCCTGAGAGGGCAATATGTAAAGTTGTGAATGTAAAGCTAAAGGTACAATGGAGACCCCAAAAGTTTGGAAAAGTCAAGAACATGGATCATCTAAGGAAACCTACAATGAGGGAGCAAAACCAGCCCAAAAGAGAAGCTGTGGGAGCTTCTGCCATGGGGGTGGAGCTGCACAAGCCCTTTGGAGCTCACAATTTGCCACAGATTGCTTCAGATGCTGGACATGCAACTACAGGACTTAACATTTGCCCTGCTGGATTTTGGACTTACTTTGGTTCCAGTGCTTTGTATTCCCTTTTGTAACATTTGAAATGGTAATGTCTATCTTGTGCCATTGCAAGTTGGAAGTGTTTAGCTTTGTTTTCATTTGTACAGGGGCTTACAGCTAAGGTTTGCCTTCCATCTGGGAGGAGAATTGGGACTTGAACTTTTCAGCTATGCTGAAACTGTTAGGATTTTGGCAACTCTTGTAGATGGACCAAATGCCTTTTGCAAAAAGGGATGTACATGAGTCTTTGGGGGGGCCAAGGACAAAATGTAATGATTCTTATGTAATATAATGTTGATAGACTTACTGTTGGTTCTTAAGGATTGTTAAAACTGTGTTATAATGTTCAAGTTGCAAAATGTTAAGAATAAACATGCCTTTGTGTCTTGAGGCTAATTTAAAGATGTATGTGTCTGCTTGCCAAGTTGACAAGGGGGTGGATTGTTATGGTTGATACATTGTATCAACTTGAGAAACCTAAAAGTTTGAGAGATTCAGCAGGGAGCCAAGGTTCTTACTTTGTAAACACCCTCAGCCTGTGCAAGGCAGGGCAAGGACATTTTGTGAGTGCTACATTCACCCTGGCCAGGGGAGGGGGGCGACCTGTATACAATATGAAGGAGGAGAAGAGGTTTGTTTTCCCTCTTTTTGCTCTGGCTGTCTCTTTTGCCCTGGTTACTGTCTTGAAGTGTTGCCCCTGTGCCATGCCACCCTGCCTGGGAGCCAGCTGATTATGGACTGAAATCTCCAGAAACTGTAAGCTAAATAAACCTTTCCTTGCTTCACTTTGGGTGTAAGGTGTTTTGTCCCAGCAACCAGAAAGCAATAACCAAGACAGATACTATCTATAGGAAAGACAAGGAGAGGAGCCAGCAAATTGTTATGCTGTGTGCCTTGAAATTTCTTGTGCCAGGTTAATTAGTCCATTGTCCTTAACCTTAGTCTCAGGCAAAGTCTCTGGACATAAGCAAAATGCAGACAAACTTTCTGCCATGCCATTACACACATCATCTGGAGTCCAACAACCAATACCCAGTTGATATGTTTGTTTGTTGCAAGGGCATCACTGGCCCGAGTGGCTCAGGCTGATGGCATAGTTAGGAATGAAGCCAATGACTCAGAATTCCCAGTGGAGGTCAATGGGACATTACCCTTGTTCCTTGGTGTTATGGTTGATACATTGTGTCAACTTGAGCAGGTTTAGAAGTTTAACTGAGAGACTCAGCAGGGAGCCAGTGTTCCTACTTTGTAAATATCCTCATCCTGTGCAAAGGAGGGCAAGGAGATTTTGGAGTGCTACACCCACCTTGGGGGATGATATGTGTACAATATAAGGGAGGAGAAGAGGCTTATACTTTCCCCCTCTTTTGCTCTGGTTGCTGCCTTGAATTGTTGCTCCAGTGCCATGCCACCCTGCCTTGGAGCCAGCTGATTATAGACTGAAATTTCCAGAAAATGTGAGCTAAATCTTTACTTCTTTCATTTTGGGTGTTGGGTGTTTTGTCCCAGCAACAAGAGAAAAGTAACCAAGACAGAATTTGGTACCAGTGGGGTGGGGTCATTGCTGTGTCTGTACCTGAGCTGTGGTTCAAGAGCCTTTGGGAATGGCTTGTGGGAAGAGTTTGGAAACATTCAGAGATGTCACCTGAATGTATAGAGCTGGAACAGCTTATAGACTATTCTGCATAGGAGATTCTGGTCAGAGCTCAGGAGACCAGAAGGCTGATAGAAAGCCTGCTGGTAAAGGCCAGGTTTGGGAAGTTTCTGCTGGGGAGAAGGACTGCATTGCATATTGGACTCCATATGATGTATGGTATAGCTTGGCAGAAAGTTTGTCTGCATTTTGCTTGTGTCCAGAGACTTTGCCTAAGACTAAGACTAAGGACGGTGGACTGATTAATCTTGCAGAAGAAATTTCAAAGCAGTCGAATGTTGAGGCCGTGGCATGGCTATTGTTGGGGCTTTTAGCCAGATTTATGTTGTGAATCAAGAGCAAAGAGCCCAACATGATTTAAAATGTGAGTTTGGCCAGAAAGCTATGGACTATAAATATAAAGCTGAAGTCTCTATTGCTGAGAAGGAACAGGAGAATACAAAAGATGACCTGTGGGTATCACGGGAAGAGGCAGAAGGTTCCTACACTTTGCAGTCTCAAAACTGCAAAAGCAAAAGACTTTGTTTGGAGGAGAAAGCCATCAGAGCACCATGCTCCATAATGGTGGTTGGCAGCTGTGCCAGGTTCCAGAATGGCATAGAGAATCTGTTCCTCACAGTCAGGTTCAGAGTGCTCAGTGATCCAGGCACTTGACCCCTAAAGCCAAGAGAGAGGAAAGCCTGGCTACTGTTCTAGCTGGCAGCAGACCTCAGCTTCATCCACATGGTGCTGGTTTTAGGCGCATACATAATGCAAGGGTTCTGAGGTTAGAAAGACTTTTGCCCCAATTTCAGAAGGCCTGGCAGGCCAAGCAGTGTGCCCCTGAGAGGGCAGTGTGTGAAGCTGTGAGTATGAAGCCAAAGGTGCAATGGAGACCCCAGAAGTTTAAAAAAGCCAGGAGCATGGATCATCTAAGGAAAGCTGCAAAGATTGAACAAAACCAACCTAAGCGGGAAGCCATGGGATTGGTGACCACCAGAAGTGCCATAGGGGTGGAGCCGCACAAGCTCTTTGGAGCTCACAATCTGCCACAGATTCCTTCAGATGCTGGACATGCAACTACAGGATTTAATGTTTGCCCTACTGGATTTTGGACTTGCTTTCCTCCCAATCCTTTGTATTTCTCTGTTTGTAACTTTTGGAATGAGAATGTTTATCTTGTGCCATTGCATGTTGGAAGTGTTTAACTTTGTTTTCATTTGTACAGGGCCTTGTAGCTAAGATTTGCCTTCCATCTTGGAAGAAACTTGGGACTTGGACTTTTCAGCAATGCTGAAACTGTTAGGACTTTGGAAACTCTTGCAGATGGACTAAATGCCTTTTGCATACAGGGATGTGCATGAGTCTTTGGGGGTCTAAGGACAAAATGTTATGTTTCTAATGTAATAAAATGTTGATAGACTTAATGTTGGTTCTTAAGGATTGTTAAGCTGTGTTATAATATTCAAGTAGCAAAATGTTAAGAATAGGCACCCTCTGTATCTGAGGCTGATTTAAAGAAATATGTCTGGTTGTCAAGTTGACAAGGGGAGGATTTTTTTTAAACAAAGAATTGAGTATAGAGGACATAGCTCAGTGACCCAGCACCTGCTTGGCAAGCATGAAGTTCTGAGTTTGACTCCCTATACAAAAAAAAAAAGAATATAAACAGAATGAAAAGGATTTAATAATTAATTAGTTATTAGCTATTTTAAATTTCTAGATGATGGAAATTGTCTATCATACAATTATTAATATTTTTATTTTTATTAGTATATGTTGGTACTACATAATGATTACATTTATTGTGGGGAATTGAAAGGGATGGATTGTTATGGTTGATACATTGTGTCAACTTTAGCAGTTTAGAAGTTTAACTGAGGACTCAGCAGGGAGCCAGGGTTCTTACTTTGTAAATATCCTCATCCTGTGCAAAGGAAGGCAAGGACATTTTGTGAGTGTTACACCCACCCTGAAGGAGGTGGGCTGTGTACAATATAAGGGAGGAGGAGAAAAGGCTTGTTCTCTCTCTTTTGCTCTGGATGCTGCCTTGAAGTGTTCCCCCTGTGCCATGTCACCCTGCCTTGGAGCCAGCTAATTATGGACTGAAATCTCCAAAAACTGTCAGCTAAATAAACCTTTCCTTGCTTCACTTTGGGTGTCTGGTGTTTTGTCCCAGCAACAGGAGAAAAGTAACCAAGACACTGCCTTTACATTCTTCAAAGCCTGATAACCTGTTGAAATTACATTTTTCTATAACCTCTATGCAAGCTGACAGGAAACAGTAAACTGCCACTTGGGTATACAATTCTCTCAGATACTGGACACATAAGTTTTCTGAGGTAGTCACCATATATACCTGTTGTAAGTTTACTTCCTTGTTTCTTGTTTTTTTTTTTTTCTTTTGGTACTGGAGATTGAACTCAAGATCTTGCACTTGCCAGGCAGGCACTTATGTTGCTGAGCTAAATTTCCAGTTCTACTTCTTTGTTTCTTAAAGAACACTGATGGAGACTGAATTCCACACACTGGAAAATGACTGATGGAGAATGAACTTTTACACAGTGGAAAATGAAA
>RJWT010054227.1:0-10313 GCA_004365215.1 Cuniculus paca
AGGGAGACAATGTGGTGTTTACACATGTGGGTTTGGTTTATTTCACTTATGAGTATGGGCTCAAGTCACATCCATTTACCTATAAAAGCCTCCATGTGATCATTTTTTATGGCTGAATAGTACTCCATTGAATAAAAGTACCACATCTTCTTTAACCATTCCTCAATTGATGGGCATTTGGATTGTTTCCAAGATTTGGCTATTACAAATTGTGCTGCTATAAACATGGGTGCACATATATCGCTGTGGTAAGATGATTTCACTTCTTCTGGGAATATGCCCAGAAGCGAAATAGCTGAGTAATGGGACTTCCAGTCCTAGCTTTCTGAGAAACCTCCAGACTGAACTCCACAGTGGTTGCACCAGTCTGCACTCCCACCAACAGTGGAGAAGGGTTCCTTTTTCCCACAGCTTCTCCAGCATTTATTGTTGGTGGTTTTCTTGATCCTAGTCATTCTTTCTGGAGTGAGATGAAATCTCAGAGATGTTTTAATTTGCATTTCTCTAATGAACAATGATCCTGAACATTTTTTCATGTATTTATTTGCTATTTGTATTTCTTTAGCTGAGAAGTGTGTTTTCATCTCAAATGCCCATTTCTGGATTGGGTCTTTGAATTTCAAGGGCCTAATGTTTTTTAATTCTTTATACATTCTAGATAGAAGACCTTTGTCTAAAGGACAGCTGGCTAAGAATTTTTTGCCAATTTGTGGGTTTTTCTTTCACTCTGTTGGAGATTTCTTTTGACATGCAAAAACTTTTTAACAAGATAAGATCCCAATTATTGATTCTGGGAAGTGTTTCCTGTGCAGTTTGACTTTTGTTCATGAATTCTCCACCTACCTCTATGTTTTCAAGATTTCTGTCTGCTTTGCTTTCCAGCAGATTTAGTGTTTCTGTCTCAATATGTAGATCTTTGATCCATTTTGACTTTAGTTTAGTGTATGGTGATAGGCTTTGGTTTAGTTTCAGTTTTTGGCATATGGAAAGCCAGTTTTTCCTGCACCACTTATTAAAGAGGCTATCTTTCTTCCAGTGAACATATTTGGCCCCTTTGTAAAAGATAAGGTGGCTGAGTGTGTTTGTACTTGGAGTTGTATCTTCTAATCTATTCCATTGATCCTCAGGTCTGTTTTGATTCCAGCACCATGCTGATTTGATTGCAGTAGCTTTGTAGTATAATTTCAAGTCTGGGATTGTGTTGCCTCCTGTCCTACCCTTACTGCCCAGAAGTGCCTTTGTTATTCTAGGTCTTTTGTGGTTCCAGATGAATTTTAAGAATGATTTCTCTAGATCTGTGAGGTATGCTAACGGTATTTGGATGGGAATTGCAATAAATCTGTATAATAATTTTGGGAGAATGGCCATTTTCACAATGTTTGTTCTTCCTACCCATGAGCATGGAATGTCTTTCCATTTTCTGAGATCCTCTTCGATTTCTTTTTACAGAGTTCTGTAATTTTCATTGAATAGATCTTTTGCTTCCTTTGTTAGGTTGATTCCTAAGTATTTCACCTTTTGGATGCTATTTTAAAGGATGTGATTTCTCTTATTTCTCTCTCAGTGTGTTTGTTGTTTGTGTACAGGAATGCGACTGATTTCTGAGTATTGACTTTGTATTCAGCTACATTACTGAATTTGGTTATGATATCCAGAAGTATTTCTATGGAGTTTTGTGTTTCTTCTATGTAGAGTATCATGTCATCTGCACATAGTGATAACTTAACTTCTTCCTTTCCTATTCTTATTCTTTTTATTTCTATCTCTTGTCTAATTGCTCTGGCTAATGTTTCCAGCACTATATTGAATAGGAGCGGTGATAATGGACATCCTTGTCTTGTTCCCGATTTTAGAGTGAAAGCTTTCAGCTTTTGACCATTTAATGTGATACTGGCTGTTGTTTTGTCATAGATGGGTTTTATCAGATTGAGGTAAAGGCCATCTATTCCAATTTTTTGTAGGGTTCTTATAATGAAAGAGTTTTAGACTTTGTCAAAAGCTTTTTCTGCATCTATTAAAATGGCCATGTGGTTCTTATCTTTGGCTCTATTGATATGATGTATTACATTTATTGATTTGTGTATGTTGAGCCTTGCATTCCTGGGATGAATCCCACTTGGTGATGGTGTATAATCTTCTTGATGACTTGCTGGATTCTGTTTCCCAGTATTTTATTGAGGATTTTTGCATATATGTTCATTAGAGAGATTGGCCCATAGTACTCTTTGTTGGTTGGGTCTTTCTCTGGGTTTGGTATTAGGGTAATACTTGCTTCCAGGAATGATTGAGGGAGACTTCCTTCCCTTTTGATTTCATTGAAGAGTTTGAGGAGTGTTGGCATTAAGTCTTCATTGAATTTCTTGTAGAACTCAGCTGTGAATCCATCAGGACCTGGACTTTCCTTGGTTGGTAAGGTTCTAATTACATTTTCAACTTCATTAACTGAAATTGGATTATTCAGTAGTTTTACATCTTCTTAGTCCAGTTTTGGTAATTGATGTTTCTGGAAATCTGTCCATTTCTTCGGTGTTATCGAACCTATGAGAATAAAGATTTTCAAAATAGATATTGATGATCTTCTGTATTTCCACAGGGTCTGTAGTGATTCCTTATTGCATGGATTGGAGTTTTCTCTTTCCTTTTTTTAATAAGGTTGGCTAGTGGCTTATCAATTTTATTTATTCTTTCAAAGAACCAGCTCTTTGATTCGTTGATTCTTTCTATTGTTTTCTTAGTCTCAATTGCATTAATTTCTGCTCTGATCTTTACAATTTCCTCCCTTCTTTTGGCTTTGGGTTGGGTTTCTTTTTCTAGATGTTTCAGGTGTAACATCAGATTGTTTATTTGCGTTCATTCCATTTTCCGGATGTGGGAATTCACTGCAATAAATTTCCCTCTGAAGACTGCTTTCATTGCATCCCACAGGTTCCGGTAGGTTGTATTTGTATTTTCATTTGCTTGTAGATATTGTTTAATTTCTTCTTTAATTTCCTCTGTGACCCACTGATTGTTCAGGGGTGTGCTATTTAATTTCCATTTGTTTACTGAGTTTTTGCGATTTCTTTTGTCGTTAATTTCCAGTTTGATGGCACTGTGATCAGATAGTATGTATGGGATAATTTCAATTCCTTTACATTTATTTAAGCATGTTCTATGGGCCAATATATGGTCTATTCTAGAAATGCACCATGTGAAGCTGAGAAGAATGTATACTCAGATATCGTTGGGTGGAAAACTCTATAGACGTCTACCAGATCCATTTGTTCACAGGTTTGATTCAGTTCTGTTATTTCTTTGCTGACTTTCTGTCTAGTTGATCTGTCTCTTTGAGTCAAGGGTGTGTTAAGGTCTCCTGTTATAATTGTGTTATTGCTTATTTGATTTTTCACTTCTATTAATATTTGTTTTATATAGTTGGGTGCTCCCATATTTGTTGCATATATATTGAAGATTGTTATTTCTTCCTCTTGGAGTTTTTCCCTAACCAGTATGTAGTGACCTTCTTTATCTCTTTTGACCATTATTTGTTTGAAGTTCACATCATCTGTGAACAGAATATCTACCCCTGTTTTTTCTGGGTTCCTGTTGCCTGGAGTATTGTTTTCCATCCTTTGACTTTCAGTCTATGAATTTCCTTTTGGGTTAGATGGGTTTCTTGTAGACAGCATATGGTTGGATGTTGTTTCTTGATCCATTCTGCCATTCTGTTCTTTTTGATTGGTGAATTGAGGCCATTTACATTAATGGTTATAACTGATACATACTGGCTTGTTTTAGTCACGTTATCTTTCTGCAGTGGTTTCTTTACCTTTTCCCTCTTCCTATTTGTTTGGCCTGCTTGGTGTTCTTCTTCTATTGATGTTTTTGATGTTGTAGCTATTTTCATGTCTATCTAGAGTATCTTTCAGTATTGTTTGCAGGGTTGGTTTGGTGGTCATGAAGTTCTTCAGCTGCTCTTTGTCATGGAAGTATCTTATTCTTCCATCAATTATAATGGATAGTTTTGCAGGGCACATCAGTCTGGGTTGCAAGTTGTTTTCCTTTAGGACTTGAAATACTTCACTCCATGCTCTCCTTGACTTCATTGTTTGTGTTGAGAAGTCTGCTGTGATTCTGATGGCCTTTCCTTTATAGGTGATTTGCTTCTTTTCTGTCACAGCTTTTAGTAGTCTGTTCTTATGTTGAATTTCTGGAATGCTGATAATTATGTGTCTGAGTGTTGATTTATTTGGTTATGGCTCATTGGAGTTCTATATGCTCCACTTATCTGTATGTCAGTTTCTTTTCCCATCTTTGGGAAATTTTGAGCTATAAGTTCTTTAAATAGTGATTTTATATCATTTGTGTTTTCTCCTTCTTTTTCCTTTACACCTATTAGTCTTATATTGCTTTTCTTTGCATCATCTTGCTACTGCTGAAATGCTATTTCTTGATTCCTTGTTATTTTTACAAGATATTTCCTTTCTTCCTCACTAGCTGCAATCATGTCTTTGAGGTCTGAAATTCTATTTTCACATTCATTGAGGCAGCTTTGCCAGCTTTGATGGCATGTTTGATTTCCTGGATATCTCTTTGAATCTGTTTCATGCATTGTAATTCTTTCTTGTATTCTTCATTCAAGGTTTCCACCCTTTTGCAGTATTCCTGTATTTTTCCAACTATATCTTCTTTAGATGTGTTTAGCATTTCTTTCATTACATTTATCATCTCTTGTTTTACTTGGAAAATCATTTCTATCCTCAGTTCCTTTAAAGTCTCATAGAGTTGTTTCTTTACTTCAGTTGCTATCATTTCAGAAGTTTCAGGTATGTGGCTCATGTTTTCTTCTGTGTCCGTGTCTTTTTGGCTTGTTTTGGAAGGACTAGAGGTGCAAGATTGCATTTTGCTCTTTTGTTTTGTCATTTTCCTGTATTTCACTGTGGGAGGTGAATCCAATGCACACTGTTGAGGTTCCAAGCATAGGTGATGCTCACAATGCCCACCTTCAGCTCCAGCGAAGACTACCACTGTGGCTGTTCTGATGCTGGGTGTGTCTAGGCCGAGCCCAGGCAGGATGCCAGGGAAGCTCCGAACTTCCCTTGCCAGTGGTGAAGGGGCGCAGACTCCTACCTGTCTGTTGGCAAGGTCCCAAGCCACACAGTCAGGTGGAATTCGCTGTGCACACCCACAGTGCAAGTGAGGCCCAGAGAAGCAGCTGCCGGGCTGCTCTGGGTGAATGGGTGGGGCCTAATCAGGACCCCAGAGATGCCCAAATGCCCCGGGCCAATGGGGGACAGACACAAACCCCCACCAGGCTCCTGGCAAAGTCCTAGGCTGAATGGCTAGGTGGAATTTGCTGGTCACACTCCCAACCCAAGCCGGGCCCAGAGCAGTTGCTCAGGGTGACTGGGCCGGGCGCAGGTAGGCAGGGCCCCAGGGACACCCCGAATGTCTGTAGCTGATGGGGGATGCACACAAACTCCTACTGGTCTCTTGATGAAGTCCCAAGCCGCACGGCCAGGCAGAACTTGCTGGTCACACACTCAACCCAGGCCGGGCTCTGAGCAGCCACCGTGGGGCTGACCCGGGCGAAGGAGTGGGGTGTAGTGGGGACCCCCGGGATGCCCCGAATGTCCGTGGCTGATGGGGGCTGGGCGCAGATTTCTATGGATCTGGTCACCTGATCCCAAGGTGCACAGCTAGGTGGTGTTCACTGCGCTCGCCCCGGACCCAAGCCTGGTCTGGAGCAGCCGCTGCCATGCTGCTCCCGGTGATTTGCATCAGAATCTTTGAACATCATGAAAATGAAAAATAATTATCATAATATAAAATTAATTGAATAAATACAATCATCAGCAACAGTCTTGCTAAACAATTCATCTTTGAGTTTGAGCATGGCTTTGAATCTGCCTTCCAGTTTTCATGAACAATCTAGGACAGAGTGAACTGCACAGTGAGTTTCCAAACTGAAAATTCCTAACTGGAAATTCCTTACTGGAGGATGTTCTAAAAATAAAATAACCTGGGTTTTTTAGTAACTTAATTATCAACTGCAGAGGCTAACTTTACAAGAAACTTTGCTTCATTTTCCAAAAAGACCTACTGATCTTCAAATTCCTACAATGTTCTGTATGCAATCCCTTTCATAAGGGGAATTAGATGACAACCTTCCCGAAGATGGCTAGGGTGATACCCAGGACAAGTCCTATCTTTGATAAAACTTTATTTCTTCTAAGTCTTTAGGTTTCTTTGATTCCTGAGTTTTATTGAAAACATATCTAAGCTGCTGTGGCAAGTACACTGGGGGCAAAGGCAGCAAAATCACAGATCATTTGTGTCAAATATTAGTTGGTTCTCTACAAGAGGGCAAAATTAACATTCAGTCATTCTGCAGAAATGTATACATTTCACAACCACAAAAAAAAAAAAGAAAATTTTTCAAAATGTATGTTATTATGTGAATTGTGTTTTACTGGGAGCCTATCATTCACATTCTATCACATTCTATCATTCACATAGCAAATTTTTAATTCTGATCACAAGCATATATAGGTTGATCAAAGTATTCAATTTTAAATTGAAAAATGATTACCATAAAAATATATTGCCATTAATTCCCTTTAAAATACATCCCCTGCCCTGATTCTAACACTTTTATCCTATTGATTGTTTTAACCAAATTCTGAAGCAGCTCTGGATGTTTTTTTCTTGAGTTATGATTAAAAAAATACAGAAAATATGGCTGCCAAGTGCTGTACAATGGAAAAGCAGTTGATAACAACTTTATTGTGTGTGCTCATTTACCTTATTCACTGGAGCTGGAATCATGTGACTTCTGAATCTTCCCTAAAATAAAAATGACCAATAGAGGTAAAACATTTGAATCAATTTAGGACACTGAGACATCTATGACAGTACAGCTAAAGACATTCACAAAAGAGTACTTCCAAAACTCCTTCAGAAAGTGACAAGAATGATGGGATAAGTGTATTCTAAGTAAAAAGGGATTGAGAGGAGGACTAATGACAATGTCTTTCACCATAAAATTTTTTAAATAAGTTTATTCTCTATTGTAGAACACCTCCTTGTAGAATGCATGAAATTGATTAAATGTCATACATTAGATTACCAGTGGGAGCCTCCTAAAAATATATAAAGGCATGTTACACATCTTTTCACCAACCAGAATAAAAAAGAAATTTGCAACAGGTTTCTAGGTTAGAATTCTTGTTCTATCTTGGAGTTCCTCCATTTACTCTCCAGCAAGGCTTTCCTTTCTTGTGTTGCCTGTTACTTAAAATTTTGAAACCTTTGTAGAGATTTTCTGACATCAAAAAGCTCCATTTATTGAACTAAGTAGAGGACATTAGCTGGCAGCATGGTTATTTTGAAACATAGGTGAAAAGGGCTACTACTATTTTTTGAGTCATGCTATTGTGTAAAGAAAGATTATCCTAATAGGCATGCTACTTCTAAAAAAACTAATGATAAGATGTTTAAGTCCTCAAAATATTTTATACACACAGCAAAAAAATCTTATCTATTCAGACAAGTAAGAAGACTTTTAAGGATGACTATTCTGCAGTTTAAAGTTACTTTTATCTGGAACTTATTCTTGAGTGGAAATTTAATTCCATATACTGAGTTAAAATGAAAGGAAAATGCAGTATAAAATGACTAAGAGTATATATCTCACTTTTCCATGCATATTTTTACTAAAGCACTATTAGTCTAGTGAGATTGTGAGTCAAGATAAATTTTAACAATTTTTTGGACACACAGAATTATTGCAAACATCTTGCCTAGACTTCATACATTTCTTTTGGGTTGCCTTGTTTTCATGCCTTTTTTCAGAAAAAAAGGGGAAAAATATAATGAAAACTTTTCTGATTACCAAGGCAAACAAAGAAGATTTCACAAACCAAATATTCTCTTCCTCATTTCATATTCAACTCTGATAATACTTTAGACTTATTCATAAATTTCAGTAAAACCAAAGAGTGACATTATTTTCAGATGAAACTCTTAGCTCTCTAAAGCATTCAAAAACAGTAGTTCGATCTTTAAAACTTTGTATTTACTGCATCCTCCATAGTAAATCTGTCCCAATTAGATTACTCTGAAGTACACACAAATGAAAACTATATAACCAATTAATCTCCACAAATTTTTCAAAAGTTGCAGACACAAAGGGCTACAATTAAAAAGCATAGACACAAAAGGCTACAATTAAAATTAAACTATATTAGAAGGTTAATTACTTTTCCTTTTGGGGAGGAGAAATGCTTTAAAAATTAGTCACAAACATGCACACAACACACAGAATCATCATTCTTAGTATTAGGTTTCCAACCACTGATCAAACTAACATACAAAGGACAATCATGATCATTCTCCAAAATTGACCAAGCAGTTGTAGCTGTCTTTGGTTGGAGTGGTTAAGTAAACATGACATGTTTCTTGAACCAGGATCTGACTTTCACTCCATGAGTGTTTATTGTTTTTAGAAATTTTGCTCACAAGATTATGCAAACTATACAAATATTAATCATTTTAGACAATAATATATATATATTAATAATGGTCAGTACATAGCATGAGCTCTTTGTCATTCTTTTATTGGATATTAGCCATCTGGATTCTTAAATCTTGCTCTTGAGTTATAAGAAAAGTTTCTCAGTTTTAAGCAGATATTAGACTACTAGAGATAAATACAAAGTAAGAAAGTGCTGTCTGTCACTTGAAAAAACATCAAGTGATCCGAAAACATAAAAAAAAAAAGCCTCCCAACATTGTTGTTAAAAAGGAAACAAAATGATGCTCATTTACAAAATGGAAATAGACTCTATTGAAAAAGAAAACAGCCTGAGAAACAGTGGACAAGAATAAGTGATTTCCCTGTCTGAACAGCTTTGAGCAGCAGGTAAGAAAAGTGGGTCTATGTACAACACATAAACAAGTACAATTTTACAAGCATCAAAATTTGTTCAGTTACAGTGGATGGATCTGCTAGGAATCTCAGTATTACCAATACCCATAAAGACATAATTCAAAGAGGAAAATATATTTTATTGGTAAAATTTTGTCAGTATCTTTATAATACTGGGAAAAAAACTTAGCTCTACATAAAAAATGATGAACAGTGGAATGAATAAAAATAAAAAATTCTCTCAATAGTTATAATTGTTTAGAGAACATTTAATTGACAATATAACAGAATCATATTAAAAGAACTATTACAAACACAGTCCTTGCTTCCTATTAGCTTTTAACATAACATAACAAGATTGAAAAAAAGAAAGGATCTCCTGCAATTCAATGACACTCTCTTCTTCAGGTGAAAAGCTTTAGTTTATTTTTCCATTATCCTGTTCTCAAAATCATAGTCTCTTCTGTGTCATCCTTGTAACATACAGTTCCACTGGAGCTTTCTTTCTGGTGAAATGGTTCAAATCACTCTACCGGCTCTTCATTCCTAATTTTTAACATAAATCTGGAGAAAAGCTCTCAGCAGTAACCATGTTACCATCCTAACAGTAGACTGCACTGAAATTTTTCTGCCACCCAGGTAATATCTGTAAACATAAGCAAAATGCAGACCAAATTTTAGCCAAAACACAATATACTACCTGTGATCCAGCAGCCAATTCAGTCCTTCTTAAGGACTCCTGAACGTCATCTTAACCAGCAATGTTTCCATCAGTACTCTGATTTTCCAGGCTCTGACCAGAGTCTCCAATATAGTTTACAGCATATAGGGGCTGTCTTGCAGGCCATTTGCTCAAAACCTTTCCAAATTAATTCCCCAGGCTCTTAAGCTAAATGACCGGTAACATCACAGAAAGGACTACTCTCTTGGTACCAATTTCTGTCTCCGTTATTTTTCTCTTGTTGCTGAAACAAAACACCTGAGCCCCAAAATGAAGTAAGGAAAGGCTTATTTAGCTTACAGTGTTTGGAGGTTTCAGTCCATACTCAACTGGCTCCAAAGCAGGGTAATATGGCTGAGGGTCTACCATTCTTGGTGGCTGCAAGTGACAAGAGCCAAAGGGCAAAAAGGAGAAGCATGCCTCTTTCCCTTCCTTATATTGTATGCTGGCTGCCCACTTCTGGGTAGGTGCAGCACTCACACCACAAATCCCAGCACCAATCACATATGCTAAATTCAGCTGCCTGCATGACTACATGAGACTTTGGGGGGACATCCAAACACAACCATAACATTAGTGATGTGATATTTGTAAATGACAACACTACACTGGTTTTAACAAATATATTCACAAATGGTCCATACTGCTATTCTGCATTTATAATGGTTTACAGCATATTCAATC
>RJWT010054228.1:0-10311 GCA_004365215.1 Cuniculus paca
GTCCCAGAGCAAGGAAAATTCGGCTCATAATAACAGCGGAGCTCAAAACCAAGGATAAAACTTGGGAGCCCATGCACTGTTATCCGAGTCGCGGCACCATATGATAGGATATTTTAAAAGCGGCGCAGAGAAGCAGGAGTGGCGCAGTAGAGAAGCAGGAGATAGCTAAGGGAGGGATTTATTGGGGGTGAGGATGCGGGTAGGAACGTTCACCCAGTGTGGCTGAACTACTTCCTCCGCCGGGTACAGAGGGGGTGGGGGTTATATGCTCTCCGACCGGAAGGGGATGGCGCTGAGGGCGAGCACTGATGACGCGTAACTGACTGGCGGGAATTTCAGCATTCCGGCGCACATAGGAGGAAGCTGTAATCAGGGAGGGAGGGGCTAGTGGTTCAGCTATAGCACTGCAGTTATGTCCAGTAATTTATATTAGGACAGAAACCTTTCATTTACTATTCTTGGGAGTCCCTAAGAACCAACTTGTACTTGAGCGTATCCTTCTAAGTCAGAATAGTTCGCTTTTTAAAATTATTTCACTTTTACGTGGACAGTTTCTTTCCTGTTACGGTTCTGTGTGTTTCTCTTAGTTAAGGTAGCCCCATCTCAAGATTATATAAATATTCTTCCAAGTTTTCTCCTGCTGTTCTTTGGTTTTGTTATTTGCTTGTTTTTGTCTTTATCTTTCATGGCATGTAATCCATTTGGGATTTTTGTTTATGGTGTTTATAATGCTGCTCACTTGCTGTCTCACTCTGTGTGTATTTGTGTGCACACACGTGTGTGTTTTATTGGGGATTGAACATGGTCTTCACACTGAGCTACATTCTGCAATCCTCTCAAAATTTTGAGTCAAGGTCTCATTAAGTTGCTCAGTTGCCCAAGCTGGTCTCAGGCTTGTAATCCTGCCTTAGCCTCTGAGAGTTATGATTATTTTCTTCCAGGCTGATAACAAATCATGCCAACACAGTTTATTAAGTAAACCTTTTCCCTCCTGAGTAGAAAGTCCGTAACTCATTGATTTATTCAGTAAAAATTTATTTCATGCCTCCTATTTGCCAAACACTTGTAAATCCTAGGAATAGAGTGGTGAATAAATCTAAACCAATCCCTTCATGTAGTTTAAATAGTAGGGTAGGAAATGGTAAACAAATCACATGAGTTTGAAATAAATAGGGTTAGGAAGAAAATAATTACAGTAAGTGGATAGAAAGTATATGTGGGCTTAGGTCACTGAGCAAGTGACGTTTGAGCTGAGATCTTAGCCACAAGAAAGGATCCTTGAATGAACGGGAAAAGAGCACTTGTGACTGAGGTAACTCGTGTGAAAGGGCCCCAGCATATCAGCTCGGTGAGCTCGGGACAAGAGGGCTGTGTGTATGGAGCACCGAAAGCAAGAGTCAGACCACACAGGACCTGGTAGACCCTGTGGGGTTTGGATTTCACTAAGACTTAGGAGGCTGGCGGAAAGCTTTAAGAGGAATTTTCTAATTTAGGAGTAGCTTATATTGTATGTAACAGAGTCAAGATAATGGTCTCTGAAACTTGCAAGGTTTATCTTGCATAAGAAAAGTCCAGAAATGATTTTTCCATACTATCTATGGTGGCTGCATTAGCCATTCCCATCTTCATGCTTCCACTTGAAGACTGCCTCATCGTTCAGATTGTACTCAGGCTAACAGAGCTCTATTTATTATACACATATTTTAGGCAGCAGGAAAGAGAGACAAAAGGGCATACTTTCCTACTGGGATGGACCCCTTAGGAGGCTTCTTAAAGATGTACATGGTACTTCTGTTCCCATTTATTTCACTGACTGGAGTGGAATCACCTGCCCACATCAACTCTACAGAAAGCTAGAAAATACAGTCTAGGTTAGGCACATGGCTATCCACAAAAGTATAAAAGTTCTTTAAGGAGGAAGTGTAAAACTAGTAGGAAGATAATTAACCAACTTTGCCATTTAAGTAAATGTTTGCACAACACTCTTTAGAATGTAACCCTGTCATTAAGCAATACATGACTATATTCTGCAGGTAGATAGACTAACACTTGCTAATTGGCAAAGACAACATGGAGAAGAATGAAACAATGGGTCCTGAGCGTTAAGTGTCAGCAGCTGTGTAAAGGTATTCCATTATAAAGTGGGAAGTACAGAGAGAGAAACAGATTTCAGGAGGACAATGACTTTGCAGTTACTAAATTTCATTTGTTTACTGGGTATTGTTATGGTTTGGATCAAGAATGTCTCCCCAAGACCTCAGTGCTAACAGACAGGGGTTAGGGCAGGTGGTTGTATCCTGAGGGCTATGGCTGGTTGGCAGTTAGGAGGCAGGGTCTGATTGGAGCAGGAGGGTCACTGGGGGCATGGCCTGGGATGGTGTATCTCTTTTCCTGGCTCCAGGTTTCTCCTTTCTGGCCACCATAACTTGGGTAACGTTTCCTCTGTGATGACTTTCTGCTACAGTTTTCTGCTTTGGAACAGAAACCTCTAAAATCGATGAGCTGAAATAAACTTCTCCTTTAAGTTGTTAAAAACAGAGGAGGTATCTAAGCAAAAAGGCTGAGTAGAGATCTGCTTACAATAGTCTTGTCTCAGGGGAGAGGAGAAAGCTGCAAATGGCTAATTTGAGGATTAACAGCACATAGATGAGACTAAACTAATGAAGCAGCGGGATACATAGGTGAACCCTGAGGGAGGAATACAGCTATATATTGAGAAGAAAGTCCTAAATATCCTCTGACCTTTCACTCTTTCTACACTAGGAGAAGATGACTGAGGAGTTGCTAGAAAACTCAGAAGTACATGTTACCCTAAAAGTGAACAGCAGAAAAAGATTTCAAGAAGGTAACAGTAGTAATCATAGCCAACATTTACTGAACACTGATGGTTCTCCAGGCATTTCCAAAGTGCTTTACAGGAATTCCAGAATTCTTCCCAAACGCCTTAACTTTAGAATAGTATTATCAACCTCTTTTAACAAATAAAGAAACCTGGGGACTGGAGGCAACTTGCTCACAGGTTCACAGCTGATTTAAGACCAGCAATCTGGCTCCAGAGCCTGTGTCATCCTGTGGCATCTGTTTTAGACATTTTCCCATGCTGCTGAGAGTGGAGACAGATAAGACTTTGCATTCGGGTTTGGCGATGTAGAGGCCATTGAAGACCTCGATAGAATTTGGAGGTGAGGTGAGATAAAAGCCTGGTGGGAGCGGCTGAAAGACCACAGAGAACAGAGGAAGAGAAAATAAACATTTTGCTGGAATGGGATTGTGGATGAGTCAAGGAAGAACTAGGATGGGAGATGTTACAGAACGCATGTTGATGGGGATGATCTACTGATTAATAACCACAAGAACTCAACTTGTAGGAACAAAATTCCTGAGTAGGTGCTAAAGGATGAGACCCACTGCTTGTGCAGAGGACAGCTCTGCGTGGGTTAAGAACAGCATCTAGGTCCGGGGTAGGAGCATTGTTAACCAGTGTAAAAGCAGTCATCATGAAGGTGAACAGCTGAAAGAGAAGAGAGAATAATCATCTAGAGAGTAAGGAAAAATTTTAGTAGCAAACAGAACAGAACTGACAAGCACTAAAGCCAATCAAAGTCTTTGGCCAAATATAGAGGCTAATTCACTTAATTGCATATTTTTATTAATTGTGTATATTTTATTCAGCCAGGAGCACAGAATAACTGGAAGTTGAAATTGACCAGGGCTGTGATTTTCTCAAGGGAGTGAAATGGGAGATAAATACATAAGTTATTTGAAAATATGAGACAGATATTGTAATGATGCATAATTATTATAGAATCATTATGGAAAGTGAGGTCAATAAAAACTTGATGAGAGGGAACAGGTAGAATCAAAGGATGACTGTTCCTAATGGGGTGAAATATTTTGGTATATGTATACCAAAGCAATTTAGCTGGAAGGATAAACAATGTGAGAGAAATACTTGACATTGAGATGTTGGAGGTAGGTCAGAGCTATAAACATGTATACAGGCTTGAGGTGTTGGGAGAGAAGAGATAATTGAAATGACGTTAAAGTCATAGACAGTCATAGATAGTATTTTCTTCATCCAAAGGAAAAGCTCCCATATACGGTCCAATCTGCTTTTAGAATATTTTCTGTTCCACCAATGTAGTTCTATGCTAACTTCATAACCCTTTTAATTTTCGATATCTTTATAAAGCAAGTTTTTCTTGGTCTTTCACTTTGACAATCAGTCTACCCAATTACAAAATAAACCCCTAAGGAATTCTGGCAGGGACTCTGCATTAAATTTATATATTAACTTATAAAAAGTCTTCTCTGCAGAAACGTGCCATATCTTTGCATTTATTGACTTTTAACTTTATGTCCTTCAATACAGTTTTCATCTCCTTCGTATCCAGGGGTGGCCAAACGTGGCACACATGCTGTGGTGAGCTATTTGTTATCACTGAGAGCTTATCTATCTTCAGCACCTACCAGGAGCTCAGTTCCTACAATTGTACTCCACCTGCAGACTTCTAGGGGTTGCCTTGTGTTGTGAGAAAGCAGTATCTCTAAGGAATGAGTGAATAAAAATCATGGCCATCTAGACAGGCACTTCCTGGAAATTGCCTGGCTCATTATATCTCCATTTACCCTGCATTTTAAGATCCCTTGCCATTGAATTTTATATGTAATGCCTCTTAGCTTCTCTAGTTGGGGTTATATATTATTTCTTATTCCTAGTTATATATTTTCATTTTCTGTTCCCCTCAACCTTGGTCACATTTTGTGTGAATTTAATCTGCTTTACTTATATTTTCAAAGAACAATATTTTTACTTCTTATTTTAAAACCCCATCTTTCACTCTTTTTAAAACTTTTTATTTTGAAATAATTATGAACTTGTAAGAAGTCGCAAAGATGCTACAGAGAGGTCCAGTGTGCCTTGACTGAGTTCCTCTAGCTCTGTGGTGGCGAACCTGTGGCACGCGTGCCACAGCAGGCTGTTTGTATTACTGAAAGGTCTCAAAGGTTCACCATCACTGCTCCAGATCATCATAGTTTGAAACCTATACTACAACAGCAATACCAAGAGATTGATTTGTTGCAGTGTATATGTATAGTTCTGGGCCATTTTATCACCTGTAAGTTAGTGTAACTACTCCCACAATCAAGATGCAAGACAGCTCCATTCCCACGAAATCTCTCTTGTTGTGTCCCTTTATCTTTACCTTTTCCATCCTTAGCCCCAAGAAACTACTAATTTGTTCACTAACCATGTAATTTTTATCATTTTAAGAATGGATATATTTATGGGATAGTCACACGTTATGTGACCTTTTGGGGTTAGTTTATCTCGCACAGCATAAAGCCCTTAAGAGACATCCAAGTTGTGTGTATCAATAGTTGTTTAATTTTTATTGCTCAGTAGTATTTCATGGTGTTGATATACCACAAGAAGGGTTACTTATTCACTTGTAACACATTATGTTTGTCTCCAGCTTTTGGCTACAAGGTATACTGGTAAGAAAGATTGTATGCAGATAGTGTATGGACATAATCAAAGAAATGTGATTGTCAAGTCATCATCCTTGATTCTTAATTTTCTATGACTTCCTTTTAATGTATCACAATTTTTAAGTGTTCTTTTGTTGCTTACTTACTTAATGTGACTCTTCCTTTTTAGTAATAGCATTTAAGCTATTTTCTCTTGAATATATTTTAGTTATGCTCACACAAGGCTAGTCTTGAAAGTCCTGAACGCAAGCAATCCTCCAACATTAGCCTTCTAAGTAGCTAGGACTACAGGTACATTTCACCATGCCTGACTATAAAAAAATATATATGTAAAAATTGTTGTTTTGTTTTGCATTTTGTGAGGCAGGGGGTCACTATGTAGTGCAGGCTGGCCTTGAAATTGCTTATAGAGCACAGGTTGGCCTTGAACTCATGGTGATTCTCCTGTCTCACCTTCCCAAATGCTAGGATCACAGTTGTATGCCACTACACTTGGCGCTAAATATTTTTATATATAGTATTCTTTTTATTTGTAGTGTTAGCTTTAATTACACTTGGGATAGGACTCAAAATTATTTTGAGGAGTGTGTCCTAATCTCACTTCGAAAGGACTTACCTCCTTTTGAAGTAATTTTCTTGTAAACTTCTAGTTTATAATTCAGTCATGGTTACAGAATATAAAACAGAATCTCTCCTTTTTGGTAACTATCTATTAAAGTGTTCCAGGACAAGAATTTGATTTGGCTTTTTTCTTTCTGGTTTGTTCACATTTTATCACCACTTGTTTTAGACTTACAGTTGTGTTGCACGGTGCAGCCAGTGGCTCGAGATGTTCATCTGGCAAGTGCCTTTGTAGGACTTCTGACTCTGAATCTCATCTGCGAAGATACCATGGAGGATAGCAGAGCTCAGTTTGGAGCATCTAAACTCTCCCCGGCAGTATGAAGTTGGAGTTAAGAGAACACGGTACTCAAAATGGGGAAGATAAAGAGCAAGAAGAAATACGATCGCCAGAAGAAGGAATGCTATTAATTTCTACTTCCTAGGTACCAGAGCCTGTGTGCAGCTTTCACTAGAGTTACCAGTTTTTTGTACAGATTGGGAAAAGGAAACTCAGATAGAGTAAGTAATTTTCTTAAGGTCGCAAATCTAACCAATAATGGAATTGAAGTTTGAATTTTTAAAAATTACTTCACAGAAATAAGAAATTTAATGCATGTTATTTATAAAATATGAAGTTTAATGCAAATAAATCTATTAAGTAAAAACATCATTCACATCTGTAACATTGTTTTGTGTACTTGAACTGTCGAATTCCAAAAGAGTCATTAAAATGCTAAGAAAGAAGTTTATCACACTGGAAATTTTAGCTTTATGTTATTTAGTTCATGAAGAAATACAATGTATAAATTCTCTGTCATTGGATCTTTTATCATTGTATAATACGTCCTTTGTCTTGTTTAGTTAGAGCCTTGAATTTTATGTAATCTGATGATAATATTCATCACGTGTTCTTTTGTTTTAGTTCATTTTTAATCTTTAAAATTAAAGAATATAAAGTAGATTTTTGAAGAATAATATGATAAACACCTATTGAAATCCTACCCTATATGTACTTATATACATAAATACAGTGCATCTTATTTTGTGTGTGTCTTAAATTTGTATATAAACTAGCTTCGGTGATAAAATTTAAGTTTTTCTCTTCCAACTTTTGAGAAATTTGAAGGACATGCAAAAAATTTCAGGAATTCAGATTTATTTCTAAAGTTTACTAAGGTTTATGTTTGAGCCTAGAGTAAGAGTGGACTCAAAGGTAGGTAAATAAAGTTATAAAAATCTCAGTTTTGTATATAAATTTGATGAAGAGCAGACCTAGTTGAAGAAGTCAAAAGGAAGAACATGGAAATGGCAAAATGCACCACATTCCAAATGACCAAGTTGCAACTATTTAAAAACCCATTCCAACATTCAGTGAAGAATATCATTTGTGAAAATTGCGCCTTACCCTTGAGGTCATTATTTTCTGGATCACAGACATACTGTGGCACTTTTGCAGGAAATAGGACATTGTTTAGCTCTGTAAGTAAGACAGTAAAGCACCTTGGAAGTCATGTTTTAGCTCTTGAACTTGCACATTTCCAATGCTAATGATCACTTGGCTTGGGAGAGAACTTGAAATTTGAGAGACAATAGTACAGAACATAAGGAGGAAATTTCTTTTGATTTTTTTTTAGGATGTTGCAGGGAAAATGGACAAGGAACATCAAAATCAGCTTGAATTTTGCTCTTCTCCAAATTTCAAAATTATGTGTTAACTTTGTAAGGCATAAGTTCAGGGCAGAGTTATAGACCATCAATCAGGCTGCCTGGTCATGTTTGATGGCATATCTAAATCCAAATCGTAATCACCTAAAATGAAATTATAGTTTATGCTTTTTGTATGTATGTGCTATATGATATTGTGCTTACCAAAAGCTGAATATTTAAATTTAAATTTATTTTTGTGTTTAATGTAAACATTACACATATTAATGGAATACTATGTAAGGCTTGAATCAATTATTTTATTTTATTTTATTTATTATTTTTGGCTTTTTTGAGACAGGATCTTGCCATGTAGTGTAGGCTGGCCTTGAATTAGCGACGATCCTCCTGCTTCAGCCTCCCGAGTGCTGGGATTACAGGTGTGCACCACCACGCCAGGCCGAATCAGTTATTTTAAATGAAAATTACATATCAAGCAGCATGGGTCTTCTCTAAATAAACATATGTAGTTGCTATGCTATTTTGTTTTTAATTGTGCAACGAAAGAACAGGCCAGATGTGAATGAGTGATGGCGGGATTCATGCTTCTGTGAGGTCTCCCAGTTCTCCACGAGGGGGCAGCAGCTCTTCAGTAACCACAGCCGGCCTGGGGTGAAGGTCAAGTTCAAAGACTAAATTTTAGAAACTGTCCAACCGAGAATTGCTAGAAGACTGCTTGCCTTTGCAGGATTTCTTCTGTGACTTTCTTTTCCCCTCTCCCCTCTCCTCCCTTCTTCCTCCCTCTCCCCTTTTCTCCCTCTTTTTCACTTCCTCCCTCTCTTCCTCTCTCTTTCTCTCCTTGTTTTGTCAAAGTCTAGCCACAAATCACCTTATATAGATCTCAGCCTTCTGCTTCTGAAATGGCTTAGACTGAAGGCAGCAGACAGGATCCACCACAATCCGGGAGCCAAATACCAGTTCTGTATCAATGGAAGCATAGTTGATCTTGCATTTTGGAAAAAAGAAATGCTTCCTTTTGATGGTGTACATTTATCTTTTTAAAAAAAATTTTAGGGGGTTCAATAGAAGTGTATAAGACTAGAGGTTCAGTATTTTGTAAAACTGAGTTAATTTAGGTTCTGAAGATTATTTATTTGCTACTATATTCTGGTATGAAAACCATTTTAGAGATTAAAGATGAGATTATTGCCAGATTTCTTTTTGTAAAGAGACACTGTTTTCTGGAAATACTCAGTTAAAAAGAAAGGATTTTAAATTGCAGTTCAATTTCCACCAAAGTTTAAAAATGAAATTCTTCAATGATTTTAATTCCGAAACACCGAATACCTTTAAATAGTAGGCTTCCTTCTCCAAATATTGCAAATTATGAGACAATTCTGTCGTTGTATTCTTCATCAGGATCTGGCTCTGTCCTTTTTCTTGTCCTTTCTCTGCTTAAACAATGCTGTTTCTGGATGAGGAAGGACAGGCATCTCTGATGTAAGTATGTGTATAATGGTAGAGTCATGTTAGAAGTTTTGGAGTCTTTTTGTGGTTAACAGTCTTGATCACACTAAAGTTCACATTTTTATTGTTGATATTTCCTTACTTTTTCTCTTCTCTCTTCTCCTCTTTTTTTTGGGAGTGTGTATTAGGAAGTAAACGTAAGGTCTTTGCACTGAGTTCCACCCCCGGCCTTTTTTATATCAAGAAAAGATCTCATTAAATCATTCAGTTGCCTAAGCCGGGCTTGAACTTTCATTCCTCCTACCTCGGCCCCCAGAGTGCCGGGATCGTGGAAGTGTACATAGTGCCCAATCTATTGCCGATGTTTCTGTTTCCTTAGATTTTGTTTCTATACTGATTAGTTCTCTTTGCTTTATTTTAGCAAGCTTATTTTTCACACCATTTTTTAAAAGAACAGTTTCCGTATCCCTCTCCCATTGCATATTATAAATTCCATGGTACACGTGTCATAATCCATAAACCTATGTTGATACATCATTATAAATCTAAGTCCATAGTTTACACTAAGCGTCACTCTTGGTGGTGTATGTTCTGTGAGTTTGTGTATTTAATGATGTGCATCTTGCAGAGTAATATCATACAGAATGGTTTCACTGTCCTAAAATTTCTCTATGCCTGTTCGTTCTACTCTGCCTCTTAACCCCTAGCAAACACTGATACATTTACTGTCTCTGTAGTTTTGCCTTTTCAGAATGTCTGATTAGTTGAAATTACTATAGTATGTAATGCTTTGAGGTTGATGTCTTTCTTTTGGTACAGTGTATTTAAATTTCTTCCACATCTTTTCACAGCTTCATAAATGTATTTCTTTTTTTTAAATTTTTTATTTTATAGATAGTAAAACCCAACAAAACAAAACAATAAATTCAGTCAAAACACAGCAGTGAAATTGGTACAGAATATCAAAGCAGGGTAATGGGAAAACAACAATGGCTACTATAGTGTATGTTGTTATCTTCACAGTAGTTTTCCATTCCATCAGTTATAGCAAAATCAGACCAAAACAAAACAGAATAAAACCAATCAAAATAGAATATTGAGTAA
>RJWT010054229.1:0-10313 GCA_004365215.1 Cuniculus paca
TTTGTCTTTTTGCAGTACTAAGCACTGAAGAACCCAGGGCATTTACAATGAGCTCCTCCTCAGCCATTTAAAAAATATTTTTATTTTAAAACAGGGTCTCAGCCAGGCATGGTGGCTCATGCCTGTAATCCCAGCACTCAGGAGGCTGAGACAGGACGATTGTTGTGAGTTCGAGACCAGCCTGGGCTACAAAGTAAGCTCAAGGCCAGCCTGAACGGCATAGTGAGACCCTGTCTCAAAAAGACAAGGGCCAGGGATCTAGCTCAGTGGCCTAAGTGACTGCCTGGCAAATGCGAGGTCGTGAGTTCAATCCCTGGTGCCGCAAAAAAAAAAAAAACAAAAAACAGGGTCTCACTAAATTGCTGAGCTACCCAGGATGGACCCAAACTTGCAATCCTCCTGCCTCAGCCTCCCAGAGGACGATTATAGCCTGCCCTACCAAACCCAGCCAAGGCAAAGCTTCGTTCCAGCTGTGGCCTAAATGGTCTCAAGAAATTGTCCTACTAGAAGGGCTGAGGCTGCAGTGTCCACTTCCAAGACGCTGTGTCATGGAGCTGTGCTTGCCAGCTGGTGGCAAGCAGCCTCAGCTCCTCATCACAGTAACCTTCTTACGGTTACTGCACTGGGCCCATGACACAGTGGCCAGCTTCTCCGAGTGGACAGTTCCAGACAGAACAAGAAGCCACAGTGCCTCTGGTAACCTGGTCTCTGAAGTCACATGGTGTCATTTCTGTCCCATCCTATTTGGTTAGCCACGAGTCCTTAAGCCCTGCCTGAGCTCCTGGCGGGGTGGGGGGAGTCAGCTCTGCCTTTTCAAGGGAGGTGTGCGCAAGAGCTGAGACTGTGTGCGGCACTGGGGATCAGAACCAGGCACTGTGCACCAGACACAGCGCTCTGCCACTGAGCTATCACCCCAGCTCCTGGGGACAGTTTGGTTGTTGCTGTGGTTGAGACAGGGTCTTACTATGTAGTGCAGGTTGATCTTGAACTCGCTACATAGCCCAGGCTGGGCTTGAACTCATGAGGATCTGTCTGCCTCAGCCTCCTGAGTGCTGGGATCACAGGCGTGCACCACCACACGTTCAATTCTTTAGCAATGCTGGCCACATCTCAAGTGCTCAACAATGTTACCTTTATTATTACTACCCTTTGGACTATCCTATTGCTATTTTATATTTATTATCCTATTGTTATTTTTTTTTTCTCTTTTTGAAACAGGGTCTCATTATGCAGTTGAGGCTGGCCTTGGGCTCATTTTGTAGCCCAGGATGGACTCTAACTTGCAAGGATCCTCCTGTCTCAGCCTCCTGAGTGCTGGGATTACAGGAGTGCACCACCATGCTTGGCTCCTATTGTTATTTTATTAAATATAAATTTATATCTTTGCTATTAAAATTAATAGACTTATTGTTATATATTTTTTGGCTGAGCCAAACACATGCTTAAGCACGTTAAGTATGCACTCTGCACCCCCAGCCCCTATGTTATTATTACAAATATTAAACAAATATGTTATTATTTGTTTATAATCCTAGACCAGCGTACTGTTATTTTGAGTTAGTTATTATTAATATCCTATTGTCACTTAGGTTCACTTTTTACCTTCCAGTATTGCAGACTGAGCACAGGAAATGCTGAGCTACATCTGGAGCCTTTTTATTTTTTATTTTTTGTTTTTGTTTTTTCCTTTTTCTTTTTTGAGATGGAGTCTCACTAAGTTACCCAGGCTGACCTTGTGCTCAGAGATCTTCCTGCCTCAGTTTCCCATGCAGCTGGGATTCTAGGCGTGTGCCACTCTGACTGGCTTCTATCTTCACTATTAATCCTACAATAGCTAACGGTAACTATTGTTATTAATTAGACCAGTGAACTACTCTTTACATTATTGATGGTTGTTAGAGGTTTTATGGTTATTAATCCTGTACCACTGTGGTTAATATTAACTCGTTAACATAAATGTGACTAGCATTGATCTTTGTTGATTTATTACTGATTTGTTACCGGCTCTGGTGACCTGTGGATATGAACATTGTTCATATGAATATTAAAGGCACCGGCTTTTGTGGATTTCTTCATCCTGCTTCGGGTTCTGGCCTGGTTCTGGCTCCTCAGGGAGGCCCCCGGCCTCTTTCGCAGTAGGAAGGAAGGGCGGTTGGACCCGGCCCCAGGCTGGCCTCGCCGGCTTCCGGAGCCACCAATCAGCGTGGGAATTGGAGCAACCTTTCTCCTGGGGCCTCCAGCCTGGCGAGGGGGGCGGAGCCACTCGGCCCCTCGCAGCCGAGAAGCGGGGATCCCCGTGAGCGGGGCGCCACGGGGTGCAAACCCTTTTCCTGTCAAAGGAAAAGGACAAAGGGAAAGGGAGCGGTTTCTGGCTCGCGGGACACACTGAACCATCAACCTGGGCTCGGCGGGGCCCGGGCGAGAACGAAGCAAGGAAGGAAGCTCATTTGGGCCTTCGCGAGAAATCTGGCAGGCGGCGAGGAGGCCGAACCGTGATTAAAAAGGGGAAGAACCACAAGTCCCCATTTAAGTCAGCAGAGCAGCCTTCGGGCAGCGAGAGGGAAAGTGCTTGTGGCTGGCAGATTTCAGCAACCACTTGGCAAAGGCTGCGTACCTGGCTGCTCCCTGTGCAAGGGCCACCTAGAAGCTGTGAGTGCGGGCCAGCCTCAGTCTCCCCAGTGTAACGAAGAGATAATAAATAATACGGGCTTATCAGTTCATACGTTCTGGAAACCTGCCCTCCCTTGTTCTATCTACCTCCTCAGATGCTGCTTCCGAGTGGGACTGCCAGCTGCAGACTTTGGAGGTTGCACTGAAGACCAACAGGGCCTTCTGAACCTCCCTGGTTCCCCACTGCCCTCAAAACAATTCCCAGACTCCCCACCTGGACCTTCAAGACACCATGTGATGGGGCTGCTTCTCCAACTTCGTCTCTGCCCACAGATCAGTGCGGATATCACCACTGTCCTTTTGGCTTTCGCCCAACTCACCATATATTCCTACCCCAGGACCTTTGCACTTGCTGTTCCTTTAGCCTGGAATGCCCTGGATCCTCCTTGTCATGGTGGGGAGGGGGAGAATTCTCAGCACAAGTGTTAGCTCCTCCAAGATGTCTCTGATGGCTCTTTTCCACTCTCCATCACCTGGCTGTTTTGTCAACTTTGTAAGCTGTCCCCTTCGTTTATTTGTTCACGGTTTTGTGGTTTCTTCAAGGCCGCTGGACTCCAGGGATCCCACAGTAGTACAGCTGCCTTGGCCATCTGTTTGGAGTCTGGAAATCCCCACTTTCTGGGATCCCCCTTCCCGCAGCCCGAGGGCAGGACAGACACCCGCGCAATGCACCACCTCTCCGGTTAGCAGGAGCCAAGGCCTTTGCTACGACGCGTGAGCCCACTGTACCTTCCCGATAACCAGAGGGCTGGGCACGCTTACTACAATGCGTTTCCATTTCACAGATGTGGAGACTGAGGGATGGAGAAGTCAGATGCCGGGGCTCAGGGCAAGGCGGTGGCCCGAGGCCTGGGAAGGGTTGAAGTGGCCCTCGAGGGGGGCGTGGGCGGCCGGCTTCCTGTTGGGGAGGGTGGGGAGCAGACTTTCTCCTGCCCCGCCGCCTGTGCGGGGAGCCGGCTTGCGGTGCGCTCCACCAGAACGTGGGGCGCCCCCACCCCATGAAGACCTCAAGGCCGAGGTAAGGCCCGGGGCCCGCAGACGGCCGGGTGGGCTTCCTGGAGCAGCAGCCGCGCGGCCGGGTGGGGCTGGTCTACACCGCGAAGCGAAGGCCGCCGCGCCGAGGGTGCGGACGGAGTCCCGAGGCGGCGGGGCTCGCGGGTCGGCTCGGCAGCGTCGCGGGCAGTCGGGGCTGGGCCCCCTTGCCCGGCGATGATGAAAGCTGCCGTCGCTATTGCACCGTCAGGCCGGGCGGGTGCCGATAAGGCCCCGAGGGAGGATTCGACAGGGGCGCGCGCCCACGAGGCCCGGCCGCCCCGCCCCGCCCCTTCGTGTGGCCCCGCCCCTTCGTGTGGCCTCGCCCCTCCGGTCGTTCCCCGGCTTTAGGTGGCGCGATGGAAAAATCGGGTGGGCGGGTGGGCGTGGTCGGGGCGAGGCCCCGCCTCTCGTGCGGCACGCGCCTGGAGCTAAGACCAGGTCCACCGCGAGGAGCGTGGCTTGGTGGGCGTGGCCTTAGCAGACTCCTCCTCCAGGCCCCGCCCCTGCCGCCCAGGCGGCTCGCGGCGGGCCGGGGCGTGGCTCTGCGCTGCCCCGCCCCCGCGAGGAGCCCTCCCCCGCCGGGCGCCGCGCTCGCCGCGGGTTCCTCTTTACATAACGGCGCGGGGCGGCATGGGCTCGGGCCACTGCCTCCGCCCGGCCGCCCGCCCGGACTGTCGCGGCCCGCGGTGGCCACGGCGGCTGCAGCAGGAAAGTTTCCCCGGTGGCGGCCCGGGGGCGCATCCTCTCGCAACTGTCAAGCGCTGGCGGCGGAAATGATGAGGCGCTGGCCATTTTCCGAGCCTGGGTTTCCTGCCTGAGCCCCGCTCCTCCGAGCCGCGAGTGAGGAGCCGGCGCGCGGGAGAGGACGCGCCGGGGGCGGGGGCCCGCCCGTCCCCTCGGGACTTCGGGGGTCCGGGGCGCGCGTCGCCATGGGCCGGCGGGGCCCCGAGCCCCTGCTTCTCAGGTAAGCTGGCGCCCGGGTCGAGGCCAGAGGGGGAGGAGGCCCCGCGCGCGGCTCTCCCGGCCCGCGCACCCCCGGGGCGGCCAGCGCCTCCTGCGCCCCCTGGGGCGGAAGCGTCCCGGGACGACCCTGCCCTGGCTCTGCGACGCCCCCCGCCGCACCGCCCCCCGCCCACCGCACACGAGCCGGCCGTGTAGTGGGAGCCGCGGCGGCCACGGTGCTGAGGGAGGGCAGCGCCGACACCCGCAGGCCACCCTAGAGCGGTGCCTGGTGACAGCGTGGGGAGGTCACGCCGGCTACTTTGAAAGTGAAAGTCGAGCTGGGGCTGGAAACGAGTGAGCCCTTGGAGGGGAGCTTGGGCTAAGAGGGTGGCCAAGTCCCTCTCCACTCCCGCACTGCCCAGGCGGGCCGGGCCAGGCACCCCCACCTCTCAACTTGGGGGTTCACCAGGGTTAGGAGCCCCAGGGCTGTCTCTGGACCCGGGTTCCCAGGGAATTCCCCCACTGAGACAAGAGCAGGGGTGCGAATCCTATAGCTCAGCCCTGCCCAGTGGTATTTCAGAGGCCTTTAATCCCTGCTGCAGAAATCCACTCCTTTCCTCCTTCTGGCCGGAGAGCTTTGGGGGGGGTGCGTTTGAGGAACTGAGGAGGGGGTCTGCCTGCCTGTCGCGCTTCTTTTTTCTTGAGTTTCCTCATTCTGTTTCTCTTCCCCATTCCTGGGACCACAGTGATGTAGGTGAGGAGGTCATTGCTTGCAGCTGGGGACCTCCAGGGAGGGCCATGGGCGGGCTGGGCTGAGCGGGAGGAAGTGAAATTGGGTGGTGGATGGGGGCTTCAGAGCAGAGGGCCTGGCAAGGCGACCTCTGTGGGGCCAAAGTCCAGCTTTGGTGACAGGAGGGACTGAGACTTGACCAACACCCCCTAGCCTGGGAAATGAGCGTCCCCTGACACCTGCCAGTGCCTAGCCTTAGGGGGCAGAGGCCATCTAGCCTTCATTCGCAGTCAGCCGCGGGCCCTTGCCCGAGCTGGATGCGCGTACGAGCTGTGTCTGGGTTTCCCGTTGCTGACCTGGCGGTCTTAGTGGAAACGGTTTCAAGGGTCCTGGGGACCTGCAGGGGCCAGAGACGCAGTCCGGAGTGAGGCAGGAGGGCAGAGCCACCTGGGCTGGCTGGGCTCAGGCAACAAGAAGCCCGAAGGGTTTTCAGAGCACTTTTTCTGAGCCCTTTCCCACAGCCACCCTCTGGGAGGGAAGATCCTTCCCGGCCAAGGGCGAACATTGCAACCACTTGTGTGAGTCCCCGGGGGCCAAGGGGTAGCCAGCTGGGAAGGGGCTGGCCTGGGGTGTCAGCAGCTGGGCCCAAGGGCCTTCAGGGGCTCGGCAGTGGCAGAGGAGGAACCAGAAGAGGCTGTGGAGGCTGAGCTTCGTTTCTCCTTCTGCCTCTTCCCATGCTGTGGGCATGGGCTAGTGATGTGTGCGCCTCAGTTTTTCCTTTTGTAAAATGGGGTAATAATAGGTTTCCAGTGTGGTTTTAATGAGCCAGTGTGTGAAAGTACGTGCTGCCTGGCACAGAGAAAGGACTCAATTACAGGGGGTGGTGGCAGTGGTTATTTTTATCATTACCATCACCACTGTCATTGTCACTGGCTGTGATGATCCTCGTCAGCTCCCTGGAGCACCTCCTGCGCCACTCTGAAGTTCCCTCAGTCTCTGGGAGAAGGTTTTTGACAATTTGGGCATCATAAGGTGATAGCACTTCCTTGCTTACCCACCCAGGATGCAGTTTCCTGATCTGGGACCAGAACCATAACTGAGTGAATTCTCAGGGTGTTTAGGGATGGTCGTCACTGCTGCTGTCGGGGAGGCTAACTCTGCTGGTTTTCCTTCGTCCTCCCCCTGCCCTGTACCTGACCCTCCTGTGAGCCTTGGAACTTTCTAATACAAGTGAAGACCTGCAAAGTTGCCCAGATGTGACCCCCCTAGGCCACTCCAAGACACTCTCCACCTGTGGGGTGGAGCTACCTCCGGGATGGGACACGGGAGGCACCAGGCCCAGTGCCACCTGCCCCTGGTGAAGGAAGAGGGTACCCACCAGCCATGCGGGGAGCTGGCAGGGAACTGCCCCCATTCTGAGTCAGCATCACTCCCTTTGCTGAAAAGGCCTTTGGGGAGCAGTTTATGGCCCCCACACCCTCTGAGGCCTGGTTTCCTCCAGGATTTCCCATTGCCAGAAGCACGGCGCGGGCTGCTTACCCCCTCTGAGGCAGTTAAGCTGATGTTCGTCTGTGGAGGGGCTGTGACAGCTATGGGGCTTGAGCAGACGGCACATCCAGTGCCCAGGCTGGGCCTGGCACTCGATGAATAATAGGTATTAGCATCATTATTTTTATTAGAATGAGAAGCTTTTCTGTTAAATTCCCACTTCTCCCTGCTGTTGCGTGGACTTTGGAAACAAATTCAGGCTCTGACAGCTTCTAGCTGTGGGCCTTGGGCAGGTTTCCTGCTCTTTTTTGGAACCTGCCCAGTGAGAGCCAGGAGAGTGGGTCTCTGAGGGGATTGTGTGAAGCATATGACCCTAGCATGCAGTGGGAACTTGAACTGTGTTGGCAGTAATTGCCCTGGCTGTGTGATCTTGGGCTTGTTCTCAGCCTCTCTGAGCTATGAACGGCTGACAGGTGTTTAGAGAAGAGGCATGCGGGCAGACCTCACTGAGTGCACCTGCAGTTAATGCCCAAGAGGGTGGCATTTAATCGCCAGGCTTCCTAGGAAAATGTTCCCCAGGACTCAAGGTGCAGCACCTTTGGCTGGGCATGGCAGGAAGCTGCTTCTGTCTGGCAGATGAGCTGCACTGCCTGGAGAGTCTAGTGGGTTGTACAAGTTTGTGCTCCCAGCAGACCTGGTCCTAGCTGCCGGCCCTCCCTGAGGAAACTGAGGCTGGCAGGCTGCCCAAGGGAAGTGACTTAGTGGGGGTCACTTGCTGAGTCAGGCCTAATTGGACCCAGGAGCCCTGTCCCCCAGCTTTTTGGCTTCTGGGGCCTCAAGATCCCTCAGGGTCTGGGCAGGTCCCAAGGGCTGGCAGCACATCCTTGGTGACATCTGGACACCTGCCTGCTTGGGCAAGCAGCACCCATCGGTCTCTGGGGTCCTGTTGGCCCTCTCTGGCCTGCCCACCTAATGTCCTTCTCCCCAACAGAGGCAAGGAACTCTTCCCCAGGGGAGCAGGTCCTCCTGGCGGCCCTGGCCCCGCTGCCCTGGCCGGAAACCCAGCAGCTGAGCAGATGGCTGAAAGATTTTTCCTCCCACGCCACCCTGTCAGGGGTCGGCAAGGGGGGCTGGGCTGCTGGTTTCCTTGGAAGCCAGGCCTGGAGCCCCTGGGGGCCTGCCCGGATGTGTCCCCCCCCAGCCAGCTAAGGGGGAGCTGGCTGCTGCCAGGGACTCATGTCCCCAGGGAGGCCTGGGAGGGAGGAAGTCTGTGCCCTGCTAGCAAGGGCTGACTCACAGGGCGCCTGATGGGGGGCCCTGGGGGAGGAGGTGGGGGAGGAGGTGGGGGACTCGGTGCAGTCCAGCTGCTGGCAAGGTAGACACAAGAGAAGGCCTTAACACGGAGCTTAGCTTTTCAGATCTGTCATTCTGGTGCCATCTTCAGGAGAGGGCCACAGAAGATAGCATGCGTGGGGAGTGGGGCATAGGAGCTGGAGGGCTTGAGTGCCCCCCCGGCATCCCGAGGAGCAAGGGACTGTAGGTGGCCTTCTGGGGGCTCCCTTCATTAGGCCTCACTTTCTGCCCTCAATCCTGGGTGTAGAGAAGAAGGTGTCACATCCTGGGATGGGGAGAGGGTAGTTCCTGGCTTCCTCACCTCTAGAACCCCATTTGGGGTGGTGCTGGTTGGGGGTGTCATGCTAGGGGTACAGAGGAAGCTAGAGGACACTTCCTGAGCTGGCAGGCTGTACTGGCCTGATAAACGTTGCTGAGGCAGTAGGTGACCTAAAGGGGCATCTGCGTGCTACCAGCTGACCAGTCCCTACCCCTCAGCACTCCAGGGTCTCTGACCCCTGCTTCCTGTAGCTTCTGAGCAGCTGCCCTGAGCAGCTAGAGGTGGGGGCAGAGGGCACTGGAGCCCCCGGCTCTCTGGCCTCCTTGGGCACGTGGTGCTCTGGTGCATAAGATGGCCGGGTGTGGTGTTGCACACCTGGAATCCCAGCACTAGGGAGGCTGAGGCTGGAGGATCACCATGAGTTTGAGACTAGTCTGGCCTACATAGTAAGTTCAAGACCAGCTTGAACCACATAGTGAGACCCTGTCTCCAAAAGCAAAAACAGATATTCCCTATGACCTGGAGTCCACGCAGAGGCCTCCTGGTGGAGATCTCCTATCTGCGGGCGTGACGCTTTTATCTGGGAGCTGGGGCCACGGGGCGTGGAGGCCCTGGCCCAGCATGCTTCAGCTGCAGTTTAAGCAGCCTGCCATATACGTGGCAGGTGGAATCCCACAGCGGGCGGAGGCTTTCTGTGTGCTGCCTGGTCATTAGAAATGTGTTGTCCTGAATTCTCTTACTACCCAGGGCGCTGGGATAGAGGAGAGGCTGTCGAGCCCTGATCTCTGGGGCCGTGGACTAGGGGATCCCAGCTGTTTAGGATCTGAGGTTGGATGTGCTGGTCCGAGAGGCACTGGGCACACGGGCAGCTTGCCCATGGCAGGCCTCCGGGAGACACAGCTGTGTTCTGCACTCAACCCGAGATACAGACCCAGCTCTGTGGTGTGTGGAGTGGCTGTCTCCATGTGTTTGCTGTGGGGACTTGGGGGTGTGGTACCAGGATGCACCAGTGCCACATTGTCCTCATCCCTTCCCTATCGAGATTTGGAGAAATCTTGGACACCACCAGAGCTAGTGGTTCCCTGCCCTAAAAGTCCAGGTTTTGCAAGCAAGACAGATGTCCAGATGTGCAAGCCCCTCCATGCAGGAGGGGTGCATCCTCTAGCAGTCCTAGCTTTGGGAGCCCAGTTGGCCATGCCCCAAAGAAGCCATCTACTGATGCCCTATGGTAGTCTATGCCTGGGGGCTCCTGGGGCCCCTGGTGATGATCAGCAATTGCTTCCTGCCCAGAACTGCTCAGCCCAAATCCCGGGGTTGTCAGTGTGATCACCTGCCCTTCCCGTGTGTCTGACACATAGTAAGCACTCAGTCAGCACTGCTGTCTGGCACAGTGTGCAGGAGGGGACCACCTTCTGCAGCCTGTTGGCCCCCCTCGTCAGCAAACCTCCCTGGCTCGGCCCCTTGCTGTCCTGGCAGGCCGTTTCCTGCCTGGAGCTGCAGCCACCAGGGCCTCCACCTCTCCCCTTTGAAGGCCTTTTGTTTGGGCTCCTGTGATGCTCTCTGCCAGCCCAGCCCACCACAAGCAGGCTGTTCCGGAGGCTGCTGGGGGCAGGAGGCCTCCTGCTTTCCTACTAGAGTAACATGACAGTGGCAGCCGTGGGATTCAGCCCCATGCCAAGCGCTTCACGGACACCAGTTCCTAGAGTGCCTCAGCTGGCGCCAAAGAAAGGACGTTGGCCTGTCTTGTGGATGGGGACACTGAGGCACAGAGAGGGAAGCCCACTTCTGTATCACTTCTGTGGCAAGGACGTGCAGAGGTGGGATGTGAACCCGGGT
>RJWT010054230.1:0-10317 GCA_004365215.1 Cuniculus paca
GACTGGGTAGATGTGGATAGATGAATAGAAAGATGATGAAGTATGAATGAAAGGGCAGGTGGCAGATGGCTTGTTTAGCTGCATTGTCAAGAAATCCAGCTCAAGAACTTGGGGTGAAAGAAAGAGGGCTCTGGGAAGTGATGGTCATAGAGGGTATGAGGAGACCTCTGAGGAGAGAGCCCTCATTATAACTGAGGTGGTGAGATGAGCCACTGTGGAGAGGCAACAGATTACTACTAGTCAAGGATTTCTGGAAAAGCAACTCTTCCCTTCCAACCAGGAAGGAGGCTAGGCGGTTTCTCCTCCATCGTTTTATTCCAGTGTTCAGCTGGGACAGGCTGTAGTCACTAAAACATTGTCTGAGCTGTGCAGGGAAACTGTGGGCCCAGCAGGTCCAGGGCGGATGGTCTGGGGCAGCCAGGCCTTTTGTTCTCTCCTACAACTATTTTGGAACTCACTTTACTGCAACTCAGTGTCCCGCTTCCTCTGCAGGGTACCCAGAGCCAGAGGTGACCTGGTACAAGGATGACACCGAACTGGACCGCTATTGTGGTTTGCCTAAGTACGAGATCACTCACCAAGGCAACCGCCACACCCTGCAGCTATACAGGTGAGGGTAAGGGGCGTGGCGCACACTCTGCCCCCGCCCCTGGGCATGGAGCGTCCCCAGTGGAGATGGCCAGACACCCCCTGGAGTACAGCACAGGGTCCTGAGCCCAGCCGAGCCATCTGGTGAGCCGTGTTTGCCTTCCAGGGCCTGGGATCTCCTGAGGCCAGGGAGGGAGGATCTCTGACAGCTACAGAGCTGAGAGCAACCCCACTGCAACATTTTCCATGAGATCAGCAACCAAAAAAAGCAACTGAGTTACCATTACTTCACAAGGGGCCGTGCTGGTCACCTGCTCCCAAAGGGAGCTCTCCTGAGCTCTGAGTCTAATCCCACTAGGGACAGCATGACCTTGGGCAGGTGCCATCCTCCTTCGGCCTCTGTTTCCCCTCCCCCGGAATGGAGGGTGTGGTAGGAGGTGATGTCTAAGGTGGGCTGTGGCACTTGCCTCACATTCCTGCCTTTAGGTGTCGAGAAGAAGATGCCGCCATCTACCAGGCCTCTGCCCGGAACACCAAGGGCATCGTGTCCTGCTCAGGGGTCCTGGAGGTAGGGACCATGACTGAATACAAGATCCACCAGCGCTGGTTTGCCAAGCTGAAGCGCAAGGCCGCGGCTAAGATGCGGGAGTTGGAGCAAAGCTGGCGGCAGGGGAAGGAGACGCCTGGGGAGGCCGAGGCGCTGCGCAAGCTCAGCCCTGACCGCTTCCAGCGCAAGCGACGCTTGAGTGGACCCGGGGTGTCCGCCCCCTCGGCCCCGTTCCCACCCAGGGAGGCTAAGGATGACGCCCCAGAAGCTTGGCAGGAGGGCGAGGCAGAGCCTGCTCAGCACCCCGGTTTGGGCCTGATCAACAGCTTTGCTCCTGGTGAGGCACCCACCAACGGGGAGCCTGCGCCAGAGAATGGTGAGGATGGAGAGCACAGCTTGCTGACCTACATCTGTGAGGCCATGGAACGGGGACCTCCAAAGGCCCCCCAGAAGGAATCTGGGGCCAAGAAGAAAAGGAAAGATGAGCAATCCAAGCCAGGGCTAAAAACGCCAGAGTCGGAGAGGGCAGCCCAAAGTCACCACTCGGCAGAAAACTGTGTCCCTCCAGACCATCCTGCTTCCAGCGGGACACAGGGGCCTGTGGGCAAGGAGCAGGTTCAGGGCCAGCGCAGAGGCCAGGCAGCCCGGGGACCTGGGTCCCCCGGGACCAATAGCATCAAGAAGCCAGCCCCTGCTGTGGGCACTCAAGACAGGGCCCACGATGGTCCTGCCCAGGCCCCCGTCATTGCCCCAGCCCCGGGCCCAGGCCAGGAGGGCTATTTCTCCCTGAAGGACATATATATGGAGAACACCCTGGTGGCCAGACCTCAGGGACAGGGGGAGTCCCTTCCCGCTAGTGTCAGGGTACCTATAGAGCGTCCTCCTGGGAAAGTGCCCATCAGGTCCAGAGGTGCCGAGATGCCCACCAATCCTGGCCAGCACAGTCCTTCTTCGGCCCCCCAGCCTGCTCTGCCTTTCAACAGGAAAAGATTTGCCCCTCCGAAGCCCAAAGGGGAGCCCCATGCTGATAGCCAGCTCCCCTCTTCCTTGAATGGAGCCCTGGATCATAGGAACCAGAGCTCTGGGCAGGTCCCGCCTCAAGCCTCTGCCCAAGTACCCACACCTCCTGCCCGCCGGAAGCACAGTTCGAGGGACAGCCCTGTGCAGGGGCGAGCCGGCCACAGGCCTCCGCCAGAGGTGAGTGCAGCAGGGACTGGGAGCCCCTCTGGGAAGCTGACCTCATGGAAACTCTTGCTGCAACAGCCTGGCAGCCAGCAGCAGGGTGGGGGTGGGGGTTATTTATAGTAGGGGTGGGGAGAGGGGGTTGCCAGCCAGAGCAGGGACCACAGGCATGGCTCCACTCGGCCAACTCCAGATGCCAGGCGTGCGGGCGGCACAGCCTGGTGCGGCTCTCTCTTCTCCAGTGTGAGAGTTCACAGCCAAGGAGACTGTGCCCGGGGTGGTGGTGCTGGGGAGTTTTCCTTGGTTGGGCTGAGACTGGGGTTTCGTGGAGGGACTGAGCAGCAGGAGTAAGCTGGAGTGTGTGGCGTGTCTGAGCCTGGATGCTTGTTAGAAGACTTTAAAAATTACTTTGTATCCTGCAAATGCTCCTTTAATCTGGGTTTACCTAAGGCTTTGGAGTCAGGTATATCTATGCAGTGCAATCAAAAAATATAGGGAATGTCTACAATTTTAAAAAGACATTTATTACAGTGAAAGATACATTGCTATGAGTCCCGCTCAAAAAACTCCCCCTTGCTTCAAATTCATTCATCCCCTCATTCTGACCACTTTCTGAAGCAGTTCTGGAAGTCCTCTTTTGAAAGTATCTTTAGTTGTGCTGTCACAGCTGCCTCAGTGTCCTGAATCTATTCAAAGTGTTTACCTTTCATGGTCATTTTGACTTGGACGAAGAGCCAGGAGTTGCATAGTGCCAAATCTGATGAATAAGGTGGATGGGGACACACAGTAATTGTTTTATTGAACAGAAACTGCTGTAAATAATTTGAGTCCATTCAGGACATCAAGGCAGCCACTTGAAAGACACAAGGAAAGAGGACTTCCAGAACTGCTTCAGAAAATAGCAAGAATGATGGGATAAGTGGTCGAAGCAAGAGGAGTATTTTGAGGAAGATTAATGGCAATGTGTCTTTCACTGTAATTAAAAAATATATTTAAATATGTATTTTTATAAGTACATTTAAATATGTGTCTTTGCTCACATCTATCTATGCATATTTGACTGCTTTAACAAGGTGTGTTCTTGCTTGGCCTGCTCCTAAAATCAGACTGATAGTACTACTTCATAAGGTGTTACAAAACTTGGGCTGCTTAGAATAGGGCCTGGCGCACATTAAGAACTAAATGAACAGACACTGGTGTAAAGTATTCCCGTGGTGGGACACAGAGGCAAACCACTTTACTTGGGAACCAGGGTGCTGCCATTTTCTGGGGAGCAGGTGGCCAACAGGGAAAAGATAATGTTTGGTGTGGAGGTGGAGTAGTGGGGTGTCTGCTTGTCAGAGGGGTGTCAGCGTTAAGGACTCAGGAGAGCAGGATTGAAAGGACCACAGCACGGTCAGCATTTCTTGCTCTAGGTTTGGAGAGAGGACAGGATACCCCAGGGGTTTAAGGAGACAGTGATGTACAGCATGACAGAGAGAAGGTGGAATTTCCTATGAGTTGCAGGAGTGGAGGTGGGTACGTAAAATAGATGGGACATATTTATACTAAGAAATATGCTCGATAGTTAATGTGGAATTCCAGTTTAACTGGGGGTGCTGTATTTCTTTTTGCTAAACCTGGTGACCCCAAAGGGGGACAGTCTCTGATTGTGGCGGGAACTTAGATATGACTGTTTTCAGGTGTGGCAGAAACAGAAGCCCCGGGTCCCAAAGTGGATGCTTTCTGGAGAAAGCAGCAATCCACAGCAGGGTGGCCTGGGATGGGTGGTCTTGGGACAGTGGAGGGAGGCACGTGGACAGCTCCGTGGAGGACAGAGGGGCTTCCCTGAGAGAGTACTTCAGTGGGGAGGGGAGACGTCTCAGTGTGCTGAGGTCAGACTGTAGTTCAGAGGGTTAGGAGTAGGGCAGCCTCAGGCCCAACTCTGGAAGCTGCTGGTGATACCCGGCGCACTGTGCTGGCCCCGGGCCATGCTGGCCACAGTGTAAAAAGTTTGCAGTGGCCCGGGAAGCTCCATGGGTGACTCCACATGCCCAGCAGCCCACGGCTGGACTACAGGGCCTTTCTGTAGAGATGGCCCTTGCAGCTCTGGGAGCTCATTCAGGAAGGGAGTAGGCTGGCTGCCAAGTGTGCGCGAGACTCTGGCCTCTTTGCCCAGCGGCCTCTTCCTGGCTGGGCCCCTGCCTGCACTCCCCTCAGGTGCGGAGCTGCTCAGGCACTGCAAGCACCTGACAGGTTGTGCTCATGGGCTCTGCCTCTCCTGAGAAGACTTTGTGTGGTTTCTATTTGATTTTTTTAAAACTTTAAAACGGTTTGAAATCTACCTGTGAAAAAATATATTCAACATCTATGCACATTTTAAAAGTGTTGGTTTATAGTAGAACAAAATTAATTGAGTTTTCATATTTATATGTTACCAAATATTTTTTATATCCTACTTTCTTATTATTTCATGATAATTTCCCTATGGTTTCTTTTCTTTTCTTTTTTTTTTGGTATCAGGGATCGAACTCATGACCTAGCGCTCACCATGCAAGCACTTGAACTGCTGAGCTAAATCCCTGGCCTCCTCATGGTTTCTTTTGTTTTGTTTTGCTTCTATCTTTTGAGACAGAGTCTTGTTATGTAGCTCAGCCCGGCCTCAAACTCTTGGTGGTCCTCCTGCCTCAGTCTCCCAAGTGCTGGGATTATAGGTATGCACTATCACCTGGTTCCCCAGGTTTCTAAGATTTGTTTATAGCTATATCTTTTTTGTTGTTGTTTGCTTTTTCCAGACAGGGTCTCACTATATAGTCCAGGCTGGTCTTGCACTCTTGGTCCTTTTGCCTCAGCCTTCTGAGCAATGGGATTACAGACATGTGATACCATGCCCAGTTTTACGGCTATCTATATATATTTTTTGTTTGTTTGTCTTTTTGAGACAAGGTTGCACTATGCAGTTCAGGTTGACCTTGAACTCGCAGTGATCTTCCTGCCTCAGCCTCCCAAGGGCTGGAACCACAGGTGTGCACCACCACGCCTGGCCACAGCTGTATTTTATTTGGCTGAATACCAGTGGTGGTGAACCTATGGCACATGTGTTGTTTGTTTTTCTTTTAAAACATATGATGTTAGCTGGGCATGTGGCTCACGCCTGTAATCCCAGCACTCCATTGGCTGAGGGAGGAGGATCGTTAGGAGTTCGAGACCAGCCTGGACTACAAAGTGAGCCCAAGATCAGCCTGAACTGCATAGGGAGACCCTGTATCAAAAAGAGAAAAAAAAAAAAAAAGACAAGTGTTGTTAATGTATGAACTGTTTTTTCTAAACTAAAACCTCAGTATTCAGGTTTCATTGCAGTGGTGGCACTTTGCGGTAAGCAAGTGGGTTTTGGGTTGCAGTTTGGGCACTGGTCTCTAAGAGGTTCTCCATCACTGCTGTGTAAGATGCCACAGTATGAATATTTTAACCACTTTTTTCTATAGTACTTATGCTTTCCTTGTAAGTTCTGAGATTAAGCAACTTTCTTATAGAAAAACTATATTTTTTCTATTTTTTTGTTGTTTGCATTCTTTCATTTAACTTTTAAATTAATCTAGAATTCATCTGGGTGTATAGCATAGCATCAATCTCTGGCTTGTTTTTCTTTAAATTTTGTTTTTTGTTTGTCGGTTTGTTTGTTTTGAGACAGGGTCTCGCTATGTAGTACAGACTGGCCTTGAATTCACTATGTAGCCCAGGGTGGCCTTGGAACTCACAGTGACCCTCCTGTCTCAGCCTTCTAGTGCTGGGATTACAGGCATGTGACACCACTTCTTTCTTTCTCTTTCTTTCTTTCTTTCTTTCTTTCTTTCTTTCTTTCTTTCTTTCTTTCTTTTTTTATTTTGTGGTACAGGGGCTCAAACCCAGAGGTGCTCTACCACTGACTACTACTGAGATGCATCTCCAGCCCATTTTTTAGACAAGGTCTTGTCAATTGTCCAGGCTGATGTTGAATTTATGATCCTCCTGCCTCAGCCTCCCAGAGTGCTGGGATCACAGGTGTGCACCACCATGCCAACCTTTTATCTCTTCTTAAACTCTGCTGTTTTCTCCCCAGCAGGTTTTTTGTTTGGGGTAGGAACTTTAAGGGGTGCCAGTGCTCCTTTCCTCTGTTATGATTTCCCCTCCTGAGAACAGGAGGCATCTTTGGAGTAGTAAGTCTCCCTCTTGGGAATGGGTCAGGAACTGATGCCGGAACTGTGACCACTTTGATTATCTCTCTGCCCTAGCCATGGTATGCGGGCAGTGCTTTCCCTGGGTCGAAGCAATCTCACCCAAGGCACTTAGTGAGTGGAAACTCACCTCCAACATCCCCAGTGGCTGCTTTTCAGCACCCTAACCTGAGTGTTTTTCTGAGCCCATCCCAGATCTCTGGAGCTGAGGTACAGGAGAGGGGAGACGCAGTAGGATACCTGTGTGCTGAGTGTTGTGCGGAGACAGCGTAGGTTCAGGAGAGATTTGCTGAACATCCTGAGACCCAAGAATCCCCCTCTGGGAAACCCTGCAGGTCCTCAGGGTGATTCTCTCACGGTGTGGGGCTTCCCCTTCCACAGTGAAGGTGCTTTGGTTGCAGGAAATACATCAGTGTAAATATTTTCAGAGAGCTGTTGAATAGAGGGGCTTGAGGAGAGATGTGACCCTTGCCTAGGGCAAGTATCTCTGGGACTGAGGGGACTAAACTCATATCAGGAAACATGTACAAAGAGGATGCAGTGAATACTGACTGCATTGGGGTTCCAGGGAGGTCCGAGGTTATAGGAAAGCATTCAGAAAGAGGCCAGACTGCCTGGTGGCATGGATTGGAGTTATTACTAGAAAAAACCACATTAGAAAAATATTGAGTAGAATTTAAAATAATATAACAATGCACATGATATCCCCTGATAGAAAGACTTTAAATAGGTCAAAGAAAGGAAGGACAATATTCTAAGAAGGAAGAATGCTGGCCGCAAAGGAAAGGTACTGGGCTAAACAGGAACTACAAAAGCGACCTGTCATAATTTTAATGCTTACTGCATAAGAAGTTTCTGAACTCTTTTTCTTCCCACCTTTGTCTTCTGTTCTGCTCTTTTCTTCTGTCTTTTGCATCAATAATAACATTATTTAGGGCCAGGGGTGGAACAGAAAATGGGAAGAATAACTTGTATTGAATATTAGCCTCTGTGAAGATTGGCTTAGATAATGGCAGCCAACTTTACTACTCAGGACAACTAGAGACTCTGGGCAGAATATGAATGTTTCTGCTTGAATGTGTTGGAGAGCTAACAAAGCAAAGGATTACTGGGCCAGTATTTGGGAGGAGTTGGAAATCAAGGACAGGGAGCTAGGCTTTGACATGACTTTTGTCCTGGGGCTTATTTGCCATGCTGGAAAAGGAGAGTTTATTCAATTTGTTTCTTTTTGGCGCTGGGATTGAACTCACAACCTCTCGCTTATCAGGCAAGCGCTTAAGGCGCTGAACTAAATCCCCAGCCCTGGAAATGGAGAGTGAGAGACTGAGCAGGATTTTGGACAGTCTCATGGAACGAAGGAGGCAAAAATTGGAGTCCATGGTCTCAAGACTGGAGTGCTCAGGTCTTTGGGTTGGAACCTTGAGGGTTTGCACCCCGAGAATTAGAAGAACCAGAAGTAAATGACTCTGATAAGTACTGAGGTATTGGTGAGCTCTGAATCATCTTGTTGACTAAGTAATAGCTCTTTCTTTGAAATTAGATCAAGACGATTTAAGATATCTAGTGCCTTTGGGCACCTGGCAGAAAGAAGTGGAAATCACTTTGTCTTAAACCTCAAGTTATTTTTTTCCAAATTATTATTTTGTTAAAAAGCATTTCAAATATAATACTCGGCACCAAACTAAGATAAGTAGGAAAAGAAAACATAAAAAAGAACTAGCAAAACCACAAGAAGATAGAAATGGGCCCACAGATTTTCAACTTTTGGTATAATTATACAGGAACTGTAAAACTAAAACTCTGTTTCCTATGTTCAGGAGGCTAAAAAGAGAAGTTTAAAATTTCTAACAGGGAATTAGAAACTATAAAATATGGCAAAGACTTGAAAATAAGTCAACTAGACTCCCAGGACTGAGAAATACAATAACTAATATTGGTTTGATCACTATAATTATGACCGTTTCAGTTATCATACTCCACCCCATCCATCTCATTGCAGCTACCTAAAAACTTGGGTAAAGTGCATGGTGCAGTTATTTGGTAATTTTGAAAAGCAAATAGTAGCAGATAAGATGGGGAAGGAGACCAGATTTAGCAATACCAGTGAACCAGCTGTGTTTACCTTTTTCTCTTCCTTTCTGGTGTTTCATGCCCTGATCTCAAAGCAATCTGAAACCTAGATGTAAGTGTCACCATGGACAGAAAGATCTAGGAAAAATTCCTCTAGATCAGGCTTGATTACTAGAAAGGGATCTCCTGGTAGTAACAGTGATAGTAGCAGAGGCCACAGATACCTAAAACTTTGTTAGAGGAGAAACTTCCATCTATTCAGAGGAGCCATGGTGCTAAGAGAGTGGGATGAAACCCTGTTGCACCTTTTCCTCCTCTCCTGGCACTCTTCTTTGATCCAAGGCAAAGCTAATGTGGGAAAGCATGTGACAGAGAGGGGCAAATCAGGCATCAGCTTCTGGCTAGAAAACTGAGAAAAAGAGCCATAGAAAGTGCTTGGAAAATCATGGAGAAGATGAGACATGGGAAAAGGAGTCATTAATGATCTCTGAGTATATAAACTCTGCTATGTACCAGAGCAGCTCTTGAAGTTTCCAGTGGGGAGGATGGCGAAAGGATGGGAAAATAAAGAAAAGAGAGGAAGGGTCAGGTGGATCCCTCTCTGGATGGGAGGAAAGGAAATGCTCAGACACTGTGAGAGTGTTTGTTTATACATTTGACAGGTTGGTGTCAGGTGACACCACTTTTGCCTAGCAACTGATCGCTTGAATTGTCTCAGGGTGGGTGTTCTCTGGAATGAAGCAAGCTTGCCTTTCACATTCTTTGTTCTGGGACCTACCTTGCCTTGCCCCCACACTTGTGACCAATTTCCAGATTTAACTGCTCCCTACAAAATTCTACAAATCCCTGGGCTCCTTCCCAAGCTATTTGTGTGATTTAAAACAGCATATCAAAAACTTGGGAATGGAACCAACAGACCACCATCCAGATAGCAGGCAGGCTACTGGGTGGCACACACCAGAGGACAGATGCAGACAGCGTCGGAAATGCTTGAAAATGGCACCGACATTGAGAGTACAATTGAGGGCTGAACAGTATTTGCAAGTTGAACACAATCAGGTAGATTGCGTGCTAAGACAAAAATACTAACATTCTCTATAGGATTTAAATGAGAACCAGAGTCTCAGTGCTCAGTTTATCTGGGATGTAATAAAATTTACTTAGCATATAAAAAAAATCACAAAAATCTCAACTTGCATGGGACATAAAGAATATCAATACCAAGAATATTTAGATGTTGGAATTATCTGACTTAAAAAGCATCTACTTTAAACATGTTAAGTAATGGCAAACATTCTATAAATGAATGGAGAGATAGAAAATCTCAATAAAAATTAAAAGATAGAAAAAAAGAACTAAATGTTAGTTTTAGAACTAAAATATATTATACCTGAAATGAAGACATATGTGGTTGGGCACAACAGGATGATAGGTGACAGAAAAGTCAGTTAACTTCAGTTATACAATAGAAATTATTTAGCTGAACAACAGAGATGAAAAAAAAATCATCAGAGCCTCAGTGTCAAAAGCTCTAACATCCATATCATTGGATAAGCAGAGGAGAAAGAGTATAGTACAGAAAAAAATATCTGACTGGGTGTAGTGGCACACACTTGTAATCCCAGCACTCAGGAGGCTGAGGCAGGAGGATTGCTGAGAGTTTGAGGCCAGCCTGAGCTACAAAGAGAGTTCAAGGCCAGTCTGAACTTCTCAGTGAAACCCTGTCTCAAAAAGACA
>RJWT010054231.1:0-10313 GCA_004365215.1 Cuniculus paca
TTAATACTTAATATGAGAAGCTATGCCTGAGGAGATTATTGTTAGCCTCATGGAGGGCTTTTCATTGTGGTTGAAAAATAGGCATGAATTGGGGAGAACAGGGAGCACACGGAGCGCTGGAGTGAGTGTATACATGAAGCTGCATAACATAGTTGAAAACTCAGTGATGACGTTTATTTTTGTTTTTCATATTTTACATGTTATAGCTATGTTTTTGCAGCCTCCAAGAAACTTAGAGTTGAAGGGGTCCTACTGCTTTATACATCTCAGAGGATAGCATTGTCAGGATAGATCAGCATGTAGTCTCTTTTTATTTTATTTCTAGTGATAAAAATGGAATATTGATGCTTTGAAAAAGGACAGGGAACAAGGGGTACAGGGAGGATGATGAAATGGATGCAAAAGGCATCAAGATTTGTTGTGGACTTGAACCAACTCTACACTATGAATGTCCTCATTAAGGTAACACATTGTATTGCAAAGTTATTCTTTTGTAACTTGGGGGTTTTCTTTGCAAGGAAGAAGTCTTTGGTCTATGAGTAAATAATTGTATGATGAGTGTGAATCTCACATTTTCTTCAGTGTTTCCTTTAGTCTTTCCCACCTATGTCATTTCTCCTGTAGTTTTACATTTTCTTTAAGCATATAAAATCTTTATACTAACATGCCTAATTCAAAAGACTTTCCTTCTTCTGATATTTTAATGAAAATGTTTACATCTTGGTTTCTTTTATGTTTCCTGAAGTATCCTTACACTTCAGAACATCACCCACCTCCTCAACAAACACAACATCTCTTTTTAACAGTGTACATGGTCCATATTTCCTAAGCATGTCCCCTGCCCTCCGAGGATGAAGACTCTTGTCATCCATGACATGTGAACTGACACTTAAATATCAGATAGGGAGCTAATGCAGTGAGTTTCCATTTTTAAATTAAATAAGATGAGGACAAGATGTGGGGAACCACTCAGACTTCTGCAAAGCTCAGGGGCCTCAGAGAACACCTGAGGACCTGCCCCTGCTTGTGTAGCATGGGTGCTCAGAGGAATACAGCTATGTAACCATGACTTAGTGCAGGTAAACATGCATGTGCTGGCTAAGGTGCTATATAATAATGCAAATGTGCAATGAGAACCTTTATAAGAATTATAAAATGAACGCACAGGCTGCCCTTGCACTCTTGCACTCATGTGCTCTTCCATTCTGCTCTGCTCTGTGCTGCCTGCTGTTGATGCTGATGTCTTGCACACATGCATTCTTTAACCTTGGGACTTCACCCTCAAAAATTTCCCTTGGGTGAGGAGGAGCTAAAGATGGTGGAACAGTAAGCAGCAGAGTAAACAGTCTCTTTGAGAGAAATAGTTCAGATGCTGGAATATAACATCATGGAGAGGACAAGAAGGAAGGAAGTGGGTCCCCTGAACCAAGGAAGGATCTAAAATATGAATTGAAGCCCACAAAGAGAATAAAAAGAATTTAAATGAAGAAGAAGGTGGTGGCTGGCAGCGCCTCAGCCTGGAGCTGGATTCACCCTGCCAGAAGACCTGCTGAGCCTGGACATGCACTGTCATGGTTGTGGTCATGGTCACAGATGCAATCAACCCCAGAAGTCTCTGCAGAGAGGTGCAGGAGAGAAGGAGAGTGGCAGACGCAAAGATCTGCACTGGCTGCTGGTGAGTGCTTGGAATTCAACCCCACCTTCACCCCATGGGAGAGAGTGATCAGCCAGGCTCCATCTTGGAGTCTATGCCCACCCAGGGCAAAGACTGCTAACTACTTCTGGCATCAGAGCCAGGTTGTGGGTGGACCCGTGGAAGCTGATTGGTTGGAGATCGGCTCCCATGTGCATTTCAGACAATATCACTAAACAGCTTAGATTCGCAGGGCCTGACCAGGTCTGCTCCAGTGCAAACCCGAGGTGGCTTGGTCCCCTGTTCAGTGAAGAGCCACAGGCACCCAACATCATATATACATAGCCAGTACTGGTTAGAAAAGACAAACAGCCTAACTTCAGAGAAGTTGTGGCCAGTGCTGGGGTGCCTGGGACCACACTAACCAGGGTTGGAAGAAATCAAGAATATGCCAAGATGAAGAGGGAGAGGCCAATCTCCAGCATCCAACCCAAGTGGTACAATTTGACAAGAGGAAAACATGGAGATTGAGAATTGGCACAACTGAAATGTCTGAAGTGCTGTCAACTGAAGTTAAGAAACAACTTCAGGAGGCTATAAGAGAAATTAGAACAGAAATTCTATCCCAGGTAAAAGAAGAAATGAAAACCATAATAAAAGAAATACTAAACATCTCTAAAGAAGACACAGATAAAAAAATAGGGGAGCATAGGAAAATGAGGGAAACCATGAATGAACAGCATAAGAGAGATTTAGAATGTATGAAACAGATTCAAAGAGATATCCAGAAAATTAAACATTCAACAGCTGGCATGTTGACATGAAGGAAACTAAAGAAAGACTTTCAAACCTCAAAGACAGGACTGCAGCCTGTGACCGTGAAAGGAAAGAACTCTTAAAAATAACAACATCTCATTAAGTAACAATTCAACAGCTGGTGGACAACTCAAAGATGCATAATTTAAGAATTAAAAATGTGAGTGAAGAAGCAGGTGTCAAGACAATTGACATCAGGACCTTATTTACAGATATAATTTATCAATACTTCCCAAGCATAAAAAAAGAATATGACATTCAAATAAGTGAGGCATATAGAATGCCAGCTAGCCATAACCAAAACAAATCTACACCCGGAAATATAATAATCAAGATCCCAGAAATCAACTCAAGAACAGAATATTAAAAGCTGTTAGAGAAAGTAAACAGATCACCTATAAAGGAAAACCCATCAGAATCACAGCAAACTTCTCAACACAAACCATCAAGTCAAGAAGAGGCTGGAGTGAAGTAATGCAAGTCCTGAAAGAAAACAACTTCCAACACAGACTGATGTACCCTGAAAAACTTTCCTTCAAAATTAATGGAGAAACAAGATACTTCCATAACAAAGAACAACTCAAGGAATTCATGACCACCAAACCAACCCTACAAAGATTACTAAAGGACATTTTAGAGAGAGAGAAAAAGGACCATAGTCTCAGGAACAGTGTCAGAGGGGGACCATCAAGTGGGGCCAGTCGACTGAATGGAGAGGAAAAAAAGGGAGCCAATGGCAGGAAAATAACATGGCAGAGAAAACACAGTGCAAGAGGGCCTCAAGGCACTAATAGAAAGAAACAGAGGCATAGCACATCAGGAGACAGGATCCATCAATATGCTCTATGCAAGAAACACATTTAGCTAGAAAAAAAGTCATAGTCTAAAAGTCAAAGGAGAGAGAACAATGCCCTATGTGACAGGGAGCCAGAGAGGGGTAAAAAAATAGGGGTAGCCTGCCCATTAATAGCAGAATGGATAAGAAAGACATGGTATTTCATGGGGGGGAAACCTAGTCATCTATAAAGGAAGATAACCTGAAGGCTCTTGTAGGTAGATAGAGGCAACTGGTAATAATGCTCATGGATGTAATGGATCAGAGTCACAAGGGTGAATTTTGTGTTGTTTCTATACCATAACAAACTAAAGGTGTTAGTGGGATCCAAAATGCACAATACATATTGGGAAAGTCAAAGGGGAGGAATTATCTAAAGAGGGAAAGAAATGACCATTAATCTATTATCATGATTTGAAATTTAGATTGTATTCATTGTTCTGATTATTTTCATTTTATTCCAATTTGTTTGATTTTATTATACTTGATGGCATGGACAGCTATTTTAAAGATAACAAAATATATAATTGCAGCCATCAAGGATGTCCAATTAGCTTGTTTAGAAACCCTGTATGGCTTTCATTGTTTGTTTTGGTTGATTTTACTCTATTCTGTATGGTTTGACTGTAATATGTCTGAAGGTGTAGGCAACTATTCTGAAGATAACAAACATGGTAGCCAATGCTCTTTAGCTACTATCTTGAAATTCTGTATTGCTTACATTGTTTTGCTTTGTTTGTTTTGTTTTGTTATGTTTTGTTTTTTTCTACTATTTTAGTTTGTTGTATTTTGTTTGATATTACTTATCCCTGATTTTATGCGCAGGCATACCACAGATAACAAGAGGCATTATGGTAGCCTTACCGATTGCTTTTTACCCTGTTTAAAAGTCATGTACCATGTTCATTGCCTTGTTTTGATTGACTTTACTCTGTTTTGTTTTGTTTGATTGTATTCTTTTCAAAAAAAGAATTTCCCTTTGGCCTTCCATGTGGGTTGACAGATGGGAAGCTCATTGAGTGGGGCCCCATCTCCAAACTAAATGACATGAAAAGATACTTAAGTGAGAGGCAGAGCATTCCTGCATAACGGCCCAGTGTAACACACAGCAAAAATTGATTATATACTCTCAGAATTGAATGCTTTCCATCTACACTGTGAACACTAACTCTGAAAAGTATCTCAAAACCAATTTGTGGTATTTTAAAACTAAACTTCCATCTTCCAGTTTCAAAATTGTAATTCACCCCTGGACTTAATTTATAACTGGTCAGTAGCATCCCTAAAACTGCATCCTTGTAATCATGGTTGCAGCATACATTTTTATAAAATGAAGAAAACAAACTAGGCATTTCAATTTTTAGCAGCATTGACAGACTGATAAGCAGTTACCTTTGATGCTTAAAACTATATAGGGAAAAACTGGAAAATCCTGCCAATATGCATAGACTAGAAGGCAGCTGAATGGCTCTCACAGACACAGGACATTTCAAAACTCAAGTGCAAACTGGTTTCATTTGACTTAAAGCCTGCCATGAGATTTCTGCTGTTTCAGTGTCTTTTAATGTAAGCAGAATGGGAGACATTGGATTTTGTGTGAAATGGCACATCCTACTAGGTAATAGTGCATCTGTGATAGCATCTTATTGGTATAATTTTGCTTCTGAATTTTCCTTGTTTCTCCTAGATAATACTTTGTTCTCTTTTAATTTCATGTTGTCTGGTTTTTTAAAAACACTTTGCTTTGGCCATATTCTTTAATGTATGGGGTGTCACTGATGGATGACTGCTTCTCGTGGTTTCCATGACTGATCCAGAAACATATTTTATCCCATAACTGCTGTTGTGATTATCTGTCAAGTTGGGCAAACTGAGCCCCCCAGTTTATCAGACAAGCACTATTGCAGCAGTAGGGTCCACATATTTGAGGAAAAATAGCAGATTTTACCAAAGGTGGTGGCAAGATATAATTGAACTGGGCCTGATGCAATCCATTCAAGGAGAAAGGAGTAAAACTATGCAGATGTGAGAAATCACAGAAATAGAGAGCAGTTTCAACTTGTACATGACATTCAGTCGACATTTCAAGACAGTTTCTTCACAGAATTTTTTATCCTTCTCTTCAAAGATGAGTTTTTAAGTTGATTGGCTTGGAAGCTTCCCAAGGAATGAGTAAAATACCTCCCAGTGTTTGAATGCTACCTAGGATCTGTCCATTCCCACACTCCTTTATCCATGGCACGGTTCTCCTGCTCTGCATCCAGGACAGGAATTTATTTATTTATGTATGTATGTTTTTTCTTGAGGTGGTAGTGCTTTTAATTGTTTTTTCTTTTTTAGATTATTTTATTGGTATATTATAGATTTGGATAATGATCATATTCATTATACAGAATTTGTACCTACACATATATAGGTAGATTCTGCTTTCTGTCCTATTGCCCTCCCTTTGACCCCTCTCCTCCATTTTATTTACAAAGGTTTATTTTCATGTTTCTTTCTTTTTTCCTTTGCTTCTCCCCGCCTCAAGTTGCCCTTCCCATTGGAACCTTTTCTATTTCACAATACCAATTACATAACTTCATCCTTTTACACTTTCAGATTATCACCCCCAAGGAAAAGAATGTATTTACACATGACCAATTAATTTCAATAAGGCTATGGTCTCAGGAGGAATCCATTTATCTGAAAATGTCTCAAGTTTATCCTTCTATATGGTCAAGCAATACTCCAATGCATTATGAAATAAGAAAAACACATTTTCTTTATCAGCTGAAGAATGTGTCACTTGATATGTATTTGGGCTGTTCCCCAGATTCAGCTATTATAAACTGTGCTGCTATAAAAATGGGTGTGCATATATCACTGTTCTGTGATGCTTTGAATTCTTTTGGGAAGGTACTAAGAAGCAGAATGTCTGGGTCAAATGGAATATGTAGTCCTAGATTTTATGAGGAATCTCTACACTGATTTTCACAGTGGTTGCACCAGTCTACGCTCTCCACAAGAATGGAAAATGGGTCTTTTTTCACTTAGGGAGGCTAGCATTTGTTATTGGGTGATTTTTTGATCATAGCCAACATTTCTAGAGTGAGATACAATGCCATTCTCTTTTTAATTTGCATTTCTCAAATGAGCAGTAACGTTGAACACTTTTTTCATAAATATATGTACTGTTTCTACTTCATGTGAGAACTATCTAATGTCAGATGCTGAGTTTTGGATTGCATCTTGAAATTTTGGGAATATGATATCATTTGTTCTTTATATATTCAAGATATTTTGCCAAAGAACTGGCATAATCCTTTCCCACTCTGTGAGTTGTCTCTTCATTCTATTAGTGATTTCTTTGCTTTGCAAAAGCTTTTTAGTGAATAAGATGCCAGTTGTTGCTTCTTTGTAATATTTCCAGGGTGGATAATGTTTGTTCATAAAACCTTTGGCTGTGGCTGTGTAGTGGTAGTTGTTCTACCTCTTCTCTTTTTCAGAAAATTTACTGTTTTTGTTTCAATGTTATCTCTTTGATCCATTTTTATTTTAGTTTAGTGAATGATGATAGACATGGGTCTAGTTTTAATCTTTGGTGTATGCAAAGTGAGTTCTTCCAGCACCATGTATTATAGAAACTAGCTCTCTTCCAGTGAAGGTGTTTGGCCCTTCTGTTAAATTATGGTGAATAAGTGCATTTGGAGTTGTTTCTGCAACTTGTAATCTGTACTACTGATCTTCAGATCTAATTTTTTCCAGCATCATGCTGTTTTTAATCATAGTAGCCTCATAGTATGATATCAAGTCTAGGGTTGTGATGATCTCTGCTTTGCCCACAATTATTTTTGCTCTTCTATGTCTTTGCTGGCTCCAAATCAATTTCAGGACTGTCTTTTTGAATTCTGTTCAGTATACAATATTGGTATTTTGATTGGGATTGGATTAAATCACTTTCCCAATTGTGTAAGTATGGTCATTTTCACTATAGCTGTTCTTCCTACCCAAAAGCAAGAGATATCTTTCTAATTTCTGATATCCACTTTAATCTTTATTGGAATACTGCAGTGATAAATTTACAGATCTATTACATTCTTTGTGATTTTGAAACATTTCCAAATTTTCATTCTACTATGAAAAGTGTTGTTTCCCTAATTTCTTTCTTAGTGAGATTGCCGGTGTACAGGAATGCTATCGATTTTTGAGTTTTGACTTTGTATCCAGCTACATGATTTAATTTGTTTATTAAATCTACAAGTATTTTGGTGCAGTTTCAGGGGTCTCATGTACAGTATTACGTCTCCAGCAATTAATGATAATTTAACTTGTTTTCTATCCACATTTGTTCCTATTTTCTACTTGGTCTGACTGATATTTCAACAACTACTTTAGGTAGGATTTGGTTTTTTAAAATTTTTTTTATTTTGAAAAGAATACAACCAAACAAAATAAAACAGAGTAAGTCAATCACAAGAAAACAATGAACATGGTACATGACTTCTAAACAGGGTAAAAGGCAATCAATAATGACTACCATAATGCTTCTTGCTATCTGCAATATAACTACCCATACCATCATGGATAAGTAAAATCAAACAAAATACAACAAAATAAAAGAGTAAAAAAAAATAAATCAAAACAAAACAAAACAAACAAAGCAGAACAATGTAAGCCACACAGCAGTTCAAGATACTAGTAAAACAGCAGTGGGTACCACGATGTTTGTTATCTTCAGAATAGTTGCCAACACCTTCAGACATATTACAATCAAACAACACAGAATACAGTAAAATCAATCAAAACAAAACAATGAAAGCAATACAGTGTTTCTAATGAGATAATTCAACATCCTTGATGGCTGAAATTATATATTTTGTAATCTTTGAAATAGCTGTCCATGCCATCAAGTATAATAAAATCAAACAAATCAAAATAAAATGAAACATCAGAAAAATGCAGACAATATGAGTTTCGAATCATGATAATAGATTAACAGTGGCCACTTCCTTCCATTTTTAGATAGTTCCTCCCCTTTGACTTTCTCAACATGTATTGTGCATTTTGAATCCCACTAACTTGTTTAGTTTGTGATAATAGAGAGGCAACATGAAATTCACCTATGTGACTCTGAAATATTTCATCCATAAGCATGATCACCAGTTGCCTCTATCCACCTACAAGAGCCTTCAGGTTATCTTCCTTTATAGCTGAGTAGGTTTCCACCACATAAAATACCTTGTCTTTCTTATTCATCCTGCAGTTAGTGGGCAGGCTACCCCTACATTTCTCCTGGCTCTGTCACATAGGGCATTGTTCTTTCTCCTTTGGCTTTCAGTCTATGAATTTTCTTTCTAGTTAAATGTGTTTCTTGTATGAAGCATATTGATGGATCCTGTCTCCTGATCCACTCTGCCTGTGTTTCTTTCTATTGGTGCATTGAGGCCCTCTTGCATTGCATTGTCTCTGCCATGCTATTTTTGTGCCATTGGCTTCCTATTTTTCCTCTCCATTCAATCAACTGGCCCCACTTGATGGTCCCCCTTTGTCATTGTTCCTGGGGCCGTGGTCCATTTTTTCCCTCCTGGAATATCCTTTAGTATTCTTTTTTTTTCTTTAGTATTCTTTGTAGGGTTGGTTTGGTGGTCATGAATTCCTTGAGTTGTTCTTTGTCATGGAAGTATCTTGTTTCTCCATTAATTTAGAAAGCAAGTTTTGCAGGGTGCATCAGTCTGGGTTGGAAGTTGTTTTCTTTCAAGACTTGCATTACTTCACCACAGCTTCTTCTCAACTTAATGGTATGTGTTGAGAAGTCTGCCATGATTCTGATGGGTTTTCCTTTATATGTGATCTGTTTCTTTTCTCTAACAGCTTTTAATATTCTGTTCTTGAGTTGAATTTCTGGGATCTTGATTATTATATGTCTGGGTGTAGATTTGTTTTGGTTATGGCTAGCTGGCATTCTATATGCCTCTCTTATTTGAATGTCACTTTCTTTTTCTATGCTTGGGAAGTTACCAGAAAATATTTCTGTAAATAAGGTGCTGATGTCATTTGTCTTGACCACTGCTTTTTCACTCAGATTTTTAACTCTTAAGTTATGCTTCTTTGAGTTGTCCACCAGCTGTTGAATTGTTGCTTTCTGAGTCCTTGTTATTTTTAAGAGATATTTCCTTTCATGATCACAAGCTGGAAAACTGTCTTGAAGGTCTGAAAGTCTGTCTTGAGTGTCTTTCAAGTGATTTTGCCAGCTTTCAGTGGAGTTTTTAATTTTCTGGATATCTTTTTGAATCTATTTCATGCATTCTAAATCTCCTTTATATTGTTCATTCATGGTTTTCCTCATTTTCCTATGCTCCTCTTTTTTTTTAATCTGTGTCTTTTTTAGAGATGCTTAGTGTTTCTTTTATTATGGTTTTCATTTCTTCTTTTACCTGGGATAGAATTTCTGTTCTAATTTGTCTTATAGCTTCATGAAGTTGTTTCTTCACTTTAGTTGACATCACTTCAGTCTTTTCAGGTGTGCTATTCTTGATCTCTTCCATGTTTACCTTTCATGAGCTTGTGTTGCTTCGTTTGGATACCAGAGATTGCCCTCTCCTTGTTTGTGTTGGCATATTCCTTATTTCTTCAACACACCTTGGTAGTGTTTTCCCAGGCACCCTGGAACTGGCTACTAGTTCTCTGAAGCAAGACTTTTCTGGCTTTTCTTGCCAGTCCTGGCTACATACATCTGACCATGGGTGCCCATGTCTCTGCACTAGCTGGGTACTGAGCCACCCAGTGTTTGCATGGGAGCAGATCTGGTCAGGCCCTGCAAATCTAAGCTATTTAGGAATCTATTCCACATTGTCTGAAATGCACAAGGGAGTGGACCTCAGTCTAAATAGCTTCTGGTCCATACACAACCTGGAGCTGCTGAATTTTTCTGACCTCAGTCCAAGCAACTTCTGCAGGTCTGCCCACAACCTGGTGCTGCTTGCAGAAGTGGATAGCAGTCCTGGCCCTGGGTATAAGCTGCCCAACTCCAAGATGGTGCCTGGCCAA
>RJWT010054232.1:0-10313 GCA_004365215.1 Cuniculus paca
GAGACATCACCAGTTGGTAGGTGAAGTCCCCTCTACATAAGAATCACGTGGCCTTATTTTTACACGTAACTATTTCATAGGCAGTCTTAGTTTTTTGCTGCAATTCAAATGACAGCTGGGATAGCCACATGATTTTTGGAGGCAGGTCCTTCAAATACCCAACTGAAGCAATCAGTCAACAGACCTCCCTGCCTTCAGTGCTCCTGGTAGGTAACCAAAGTTGACTGGTTAGGTAATAGATAATGAAACTGGTAGCCACAGAGGACTACAAAAATTAATTGCATTTCATGAAATTGTACCACATGTTGCCAAGCCAAAGACATACTTTACTATTTGGTTTTTGGTCACGGAAGTGGCCTCACACTTCTTGGACTTGAGTCTGGGAAATGGAAGCATGTCCTCCACACGGCGTTTGCTGCTTTTCTCCACAGTGCTAAGCGGTCTGTGCTTCGGGAAGGATGCAAAGTGGCTCATTTTAGACCCTAATGGATTTGCACAAAGACCATTGTCTTCACTCTCCCAAACTCGAGTCTTAATTATCTTCACGCCTGGGGAACTCAGTGATACAGCTACAAACACCACACCACAGAGCTTTGCTTTATGGAAATATTTTTCTCCCTAAAAGGTATCATTTCTTTGGCTTGTGGGGAGACTGCCAGTAATTCATGCTCTGCACAGCAGTGTCTCTAGGGGGACGGGGCCCTTGTAGGGAGCCTGTTCCTTGGACCCATCACACAGGGTCAAAGGGCCTCCATCAGCAGGGCTGCTTCCTGCCCAAAGTGGGGGTTTCACTGGGGAGGGGGTGACAAGGCCTGATCAGTTTTGATCAGTTTGGTTTCCTCTGCCCAGAAAGCTCTGGGAGCCACTTAGGAATCAGCACTGGGACAAGTCGATCTGGTTTGCTGTGATGGAGAAGCAGTGCTAACTTCTACTGTTTCTTCTAGAACTTTTCTAATCAGAATGAATCTCACTATTGGGAGGCTGGAAGCATCAGAAGTGAACTGCAGACAAGGCGATTTCCTGGATATGCAGTCTAGGGGAGCATGTGGCTCTAGGACCTTTTTTTTGGAGGGGCGTGCGTGTAACAAGAATCAATATTTAAGATTATGCAATGTCCAAACCAGCCTGAAGTAGCTGCCAAACCAAGGATAAGGGACAGATAATTTACAATGCAAGGAATCCATTCTTTTTGAGAAGAAGAAGGGAAAAATAAAGATTTAAGCTCTTTTATTCTGGGCTGAACTTTTCTCCTCCCTTCTTAAAGGCACTGGACGTAAATAAACCATCCATTTTGTTTGCTCTGAATGGTCTGTACTTTGCAGGCCCAGTGGAATCGACAGCCTCATGTTTGATCCATAGCCACAGGTCTCAGCTGTAACCACCTTGTGAACAACACTTATTTACATTTTTCCAACTTAAGATGCTGTCATTTAACCCAATCAAAAGCTGCCCTTGTATTCTTTTGCCCCCACAATCAACAGAGAAAGCCATTTTATCATCAACTACTAATGGTGATTTGGTCCCATATTTTTAATGTGAAAATCAAATATTTATGAATGCCTTGTCAATAGCATCGCATAACCATGCCCTTGTGAAGCCACAGACCTCAGGCTGTGTTCACGCACGTCACGCACGTGAAGTCAGAGGTCGAAGGTCAAGCGAGCTGCAAGCAATGGCTGGGGAGCGTATTTGCTGTCACCAGGGTGTGGACAATTACTTACAGGGCAGGGGTTATTTCCCAAGAAGCCCCTGTTACAGAAGTTGCCTTTGTCTTCATTACGCCCCACCAGGCCTGAGTGCTTACTGCAATCACAGGCTCCCACCGCTCTGCAGGTGATCTGTCCTACTCAGTCCATTCTGAGAAACCTCCAGGAAGAAGCCAGGAAGCACCAGCCTTTTCCTTCTACCCAGAAGTGAAGGACTTGGGGCTGGGAGTCTTCATGTCATGGGGAGACGGTGGGATGGGGAGAAGGGAATGGGATGCACGGGGTCTCATGATCCATTATAAGAACCAAGTTTGGTCCCAAGTCAATGGCAGGCTCTAAACAAAGTATGTGCACATCTATCCATTTGGACACCAGGTGGGCCCAAGTTCCAGGGGAGGAGACTGCAGATGGCAGTCCAAAGAAGAGGGGTGACAGGGTCTGGCAGGGAGAATGCCCCAAACCGTGGAAATAGAGCAAAGCAAGGAAAAGCATGGGGGCCTGAGTCTACTGACTCATAATGGCAGGACACAGGGGTGCAGTCACCCCAGGAGAGATGGAAGAGACATCCATGCTTGTTGCTGGGGGCTACATTGTCCCTCCCATGAAGCTGTACCAGGTACCACTGAGGCCAGCATCCCGCTACCCATGTGAGCAAAAGTCCTTTGTCCAGAAATGGCTGGGCCAGTGAGGTGCTCTGTACCTGGACAGGGACAGTGGAAATTTGGTCAAGTCACACAATCTCTCCGGGACTTACTTTCCCTGCCTGAAGTAAGATTTTCCTATTTTTCTTACAGGGCATATTTCTTCCAATATGAATGGAGATGGCAGAGCTCAGAGACTGTGAAAAACCAGACAGGCTACAGATGGCCGACTGGGGCAGATGGCCAAGGGGATCCGTGGTCTGTGTGCTCCCCAGTGTTAAACATACGAGTTATTCTGCAGAAAGGTCCTTGCCACTAGATCCTAACTTACATTCTGTTAACTTCGAGGTCACTTTGGGAAGCTTCCACATTCATTTGACTCCCGATGCTGAAGGAAATGAAGTGGGGACAAAAGCAGCCTGGCCACCCTCCCATTAGACACTCACACTGTGGCAGAGAGTGGCGAGGAAAAGAGTCTTTATGCACAGTACTGCCAACAAGAGTGTGGCTGGCCTGCAGGTTCATAGCGCCTTGGGTCCCCCAGGTCACCACTGCAGAAGGTGAGGTGGGGGGCACAGGGAAGCCAGGCCAGGGGAGCGAGTGTTGTCTGGCTCAGCCCCACAGCACCATGAGCCCAGGGGCCTCCAGTTTCTCATCTCCAAAGTGGGCTGGTGGCTGCCATCTGCTTTGCCCCATCCTGCATTGTCAGGAGTTCCCAGCACGATAAACAGCATCCCTATGGGAGTTTGACAAACTGTGAAGTGCTGCCAAAGTGAAGGAAAGTCTACTCTTGTTTTCACATGTGAAGTACTCCTGGACGCTCCCTGGGGTGACATGCCCACTTTCTGCCTCAAAAAGAGCCAGAAAACCCCAAGTGAAACTGGCATAAAGGAGCCAGCCCTGAAGTCCTCTTCAGGATTTCATGCTGACCCCTTGTCCTGCCAGACTACAAACTCCTAGAAGATGGGGCTAGGTTTGGGGGCCTCCTGCCTGGGAACCCCATGAAAGGAGAAGAAAATGAATATACAACCCTGGAATATCAGTCTCAACATCTGGACAGCACTTTTCGAAGATAGGAACGCCAGACAGCTAAAACACTCCCAGTAATAGTGATACATTGATAACACGATATTGATCCTTATTGAGACGGAACTGGTCAGCCCTTCATGAAGAAACACAAAACCAACAGAGCAGCCTGGGAGAGCAGGCGCCCCAAGTGGGCTGGGCCTGGGGGACGGGCAGCCGCAGAATGGCTGTGATGGTGATGAACACATATTGATTTCTTTAGTGCCTCTCCTCAGCCCCAGAGCACTTCATGCACTTATTGGAAAGTGCCTGAAACCAAACCGAAGACGGGCCCAATGAGAAGCATCAATCCAAATGCTGAGGGCATTGCAGGGCTTCCAGCAAATGCGAAGACAGCAGGTGTTCAGTCGTCCCCATTCCAAACACTTAAGGAAGACACTTCGCCCTATTCGCTCAATAGCTGCTATTGCCTTGCCAGTAAAGCTGAAATTAAGAGCCGAGTACCTACTGCACACGGACAACCATGCACCTGGCTTTCAGGGATGGAGCCAGCACAGCGTGCAGACCTGTGTGCGCTAACTACGTACCAGGTCCCGTCATGCACACGGGGCTGGTTCTGGAGCCCGGGAACCTAAGGCCTCCAAGGGCCACTTTACTTCTCCTGGCCTGGAGCTCAGGGGAAGCTCAGTGGTGCCTACCCTGACCAAGCCCCAGTGTCCCTGTGGTGATGCTGCCTGTAGTCCTGCCATCTGACACCCTCCAGGATAGGCCTAGGGGCATCCTCAGGATGGGTGAAGGAGCACCATGTGATGCCCAGGGCCCCAGAAACCAAAACTATTTTCTAAAATCTTTTTACTTGGAAACAACTTACAGGCAAATTGTGCAAATAAAATAGCACTGCTAAAATCATCTATCCTTCACCAGATGCATATACTCTGGATGCCTCACTACTGATACCCTGCCTACTTAGGTATATTTTTCGAGCCACTCTGGGGAAGTCAATCACATCATGGCTTTTTATTCTCAAATACTTTCTCCAGAGACTATTTCTCAACAGGAAGGGACTTCTTTACAAAATCCCAGCACAGTTCCCAGCTCCCGCAAGCACGATACTAAACACTTTCTCTACTATTCACATTCCAGCTTTGTCAGCAGACCCGATGGTGTCCATGATTACATCCCCTGCAACCCTAGTCTAGCATGGGATGCAGTCTGGCAGTGGGCACTGTTTCCACACACACTGTGGCTGCCAGGCTGAAGGACCATGAACTTGTGGACGCACCCACTTTCTGTTCCTAGCTGTGGCCATGCAGCACTTGTAACCAGTGGGCTGTGCCATCTAGCACTGAAGGGATGAAGTCTGTGCCTGATTGTTTGTGCCCCAAAGCAGGCCTCAGGAGCAGAGGCCTTGCAGAGAGCTCTTTTTGTCCACTGGTTCTGTGACTCAAAGACCTAGGATATTGTTATAGTCAGGATTTACAGGGGAATAGATTTAACACAGGACACATAATTCTTAGGGTTATTTTATAATATTCACTCAAAGAGTCAAATGAAGAACAGTGCCAGAAACCTGTCCACACACTAGAGACCCAAAGAACCCAGGTGAGGGCCTGAATCCCATGGCAATGTCCTGCACGAGTCCAGCTGCAGGCTGAGAGCCCAAGACAATGTCTTATGCAAGTATATACCAAGGATTTGCACTGGGAAGGCCTAAAGGTCAGTAGTGGAAGCTAGAAAGTCTGTGCCAGCAGGCTGAGCGATCTGCACTAGAGCCTGGAAGTGACACCCAAGGAAAGGACCAGGGTTCCTCCGAACAGAACAGCAGCCACCTTCAGTGACAGTGAGGACCCGGGTTCCTCAGACAATAACAGCTGAGTTCCTAGCAGGAAAACCAGCATGACAAGCTTCTCCAGGAGAATCAAAAGCACACCATCTTCCCCTCCAGTTCTCCTTTTATGTTGCTAGCAACAATCCTCAGGTGGGCCTTCTATACCCAGCACCATGCTGATTTAGTTCAGCTGGGTGTTACAAGCTTACTATTAAACCACCACAGATATAGACAGTGACCAAGGAGGCCAGCAACCACCAAATCGTGACCAAGTTAGCAGCCCCAGAATCAGTAAGTGAGGAGGCTGAGAATCTACTTGACAAGATTGATATTAACAGTGATGTTACTGGAGTGATAGGAAGAAACAGGAGCCAAGGAAGATAAATAACAACCAGAAACTCCATGGTCTTCTTGTTTAATTTTCTGAACTGTGTCCCTCATGAAACCCTGTAAATACCCTTGCATGCTGTGGAATCCAGAGAAGCCCAGGTGCCCTGCTTCCTCATTTTCCTCTCCTAAGTCTAGTGACATTTAGAAAAGAAAGCTGGAGGCTGGAATGGAAAGGAGGATGGAGAGAGAGGGCTTTTCTATGGCAGGGGCTCTGGAGTCAAGACAGTCAGTGCTGGCCAGTTAGGCCTGGGTGCTGGGTGCTCAGCCCCAGGGCCCTACACTGAGAAAGTACTGCCTCCTGAGTGGCAAGGGATACACAGGGAGATGACTGAGGTCCAGGCCACCTCCCCAGCTGACTTCGCTAGCCCATTTAGGCCTGCTGTGTGCCATACACAGTGCCCTGCAGGGGGCCTTGCTTGAGGCCTCAAAGTCCAGAGCGGCTCTGAGCAGCCTTTCTTCCTGCCACGGTTGCAGTCCCATGTAGGAAAGTCCTTTGAAAGATATGTTACTGTTCGAATTTTCAGTAATTCCTTGAAGAAGATGAAAAGGGAAGGAGGGCAAGACAGGTCCCAGTGAGCCTCTCATATCATAGAGAGCTCTGGTCCGCAGACAGCTGGCCCGTGAAAGATGAACAGAAGCCTTGTTCCTCAACACCACTTCAGCCTGCAGGGCCAGCATGGCATAAAACCCCAAGGGAAACAGGGCTTTGCTAGTTCTTTGGAGAATTGTATTGTCAGGATTGTGCGCCACCCTGAGCTTTGTACAGAGGGAAGGCACCCTTGGAAGGACTGTCCCTCATGAACAGTTCATGATGTGGAAGCCCAGACGGTGAAGCAGTGGGTAAATGGCATGATATTGGGGTTTCACCAGGCCCTGGAAAGATTCATAAAATTAATAAAACCTGGGGCGGTGGATTATTTCCTAAAGTTGCCAAAAAAAGACTTCCCTTCTTCTCTTGACTTACCTGTGACTGCCAAGAGATCACTCCCCTTCTCTTGAACCTGCCCCATGACATGAACTTCAAGCTGGGAGTTTGGCCTGGAGCCCATTAGGTCATCCTTGCCAACTTGATACACAGCCCTGAGGTCACTGTGTGGGGAAGCTTCCTGGAGACAGGAGGCCACTCGGAGAACTGAGAAGGCCCAGTGGACATCAAGCCATCATCAGACATGAAAGTCAGGCCGACCCAGATCCTTGAGCTGAGTGTACTGTGTGCTGGGGAATGGCCCAGCCAGCCTGCTGAACTGTGAGAAAAAATAAAGCATGGCTATTTCACAGCCAGGTGGTTTGTTATGCAGCTATGCACAACCGAGGTGGAAACGGGTCTGGAAGTGGGATGCTGTCATGCCAAAAGCCTAACGATGGGGCAGTGGTTTCAGAACCAGTTGTTAGGCACAGGCTGAAAGAGGGTTAGGAGATCCTTGGTGGAGTTGCAAGACTCATGAAGAAACGGCTGTCAGAGGCTGCGGAGAGAGATCTGTATTAAGCACTGGCAGAACCGCAGGCAGTGCTTGCCAGCAGTTAACTTGGAAAACAAAAAAAAAATACCCCAAAAATTTGTAAAATGGATAAAGATATTTCTGGGCAGAATGCTGAAACTGCCAATTAACTTTTTGTGGCTGTGTAGGAAAAGATATAGGAAGAGAGAGGTAAATTTAGCTAAATGAAACTAAACTAAACCCAACAAAAATGATCCCATTTGCAAGCAAAATATAGAAGGTACAGAACAGTCAAAACTAGCTGGTTGAAAAATGAAAGTATTTCACATTCTCAATCTTAACAGCCAGCAAAATATTCCTAAAGGAAGAAATGGCCTTAAGAGTAAAGGCTGATTCAAGAATATGAGGCTTTGAGTCCCTTTGCTGAGATCGTGGGACACAAGGCAGTGGTTTACAGACCGTTTTCATCAAGAAGAAAAGGACATCAAGGGGCATTGTCTTACAGAAGGCTGACGTATCCAAACTGGAGGGAGGATTCTCTTGAAAAGAACTATGGTGGTAACTTTCAGGGGTATAGAAGAAACTCCAATAAGATTCATAGGAAATCCATAACAATTTTAAGAGAAATTATTAATGAGAGCACCATTAATCCAATTTGGAGTAAAAGGAGTCAACATCCAAAATTAAAAGATACTTCTGGGGCATCTGGTTTTCTATAGGCAGAAACAGAGAAAGTGAGCTGTTTTGAAACACAGGCCATTTCTGATAGGAAAGAAATGTGTTCCCTTAGGGAACACAGCAAGAGAACAAAGAACAAGAAAAGTCTTAATTAAATATCTCCTGCCTCTAGAGAAGAGGGCAGAACTAGTTGCACCCTTCTGGAACTCAGAGTTGGTTAAAAAAAAAAATAGGGAGGTCCATGTGTCTCATGCTTCTCTACTTTGAAAGGAGTGGCTGTTGTGGACAGTCTCACTGTGTGGAGCTTGGCTTGTTAATTCACAGATCTCTCAACTAAGAAGAGTTGGGGAGAAGAGAACTCATGGATGTATAGATCCATGTCCAGAAAGAGCTTATACTGATCATGAGACCCTGGATTTTGAGCCTGACACTCTAATTGGTATGAAATTTTGGGTATCCTAGGGTGGGAAAAATAATATGCTGCATATAGATTATGGTACCTCTGCCATATCTTCTATCATTTTTTAGCTGTATTACATCTGAGCTGGCATGGGATTTTTCCTTAGTCAACAGAGTGTGGTAAAAGTGAGTCTGTGTGCATTTGAAGTCTAGGCCTCTGCTGGCCTTGGGTTTCCTGCCTTTGCTTCCTTCAAATGTGATTCTGAGACCACCATGGAAGGAAGTTTCTAATTTACAGGAGGACAAGAGGCCCACGCAATAGCAAGCTCAGGTGCCCTGGCCACCAGCCTGTAGAAAGGGCCATGCCTATGAGTGCAGCTAATTTGGACAGTCCAGCCTGCTCGCCCTCTAGCTAGATGCAACCATGCAGGGCAGATATGACAGAACCAGTACGAGAGATGTCCTGACAACCTACAGAAAAGTGAAGAATAAAAAAATCATTGTTGTTTTAAGCCATTAAATTTGGGGATAATTTATGCAGTAATAGAAAACTGCAATATTTAGTGTGACTGGTCCAGATGAAAGAGATGAAAATGAACCTTAAATACTAATATCAGAAGTGAAAAAAGGGAGGCATTTACAAATTCTAGTGGTATTAAAAGGTTAGTAAAGGAATACAATAAAGCTCATTATGCCTGAAATTCAATAACTAAATGGAAATTCATTCCTATGAATTCCTTGAAACACGAAATTTTATAGCTGACACAAAATAAATAGAAAATGTAAACAGGCCTAAATCAATTTTTATATTACATCTGTAGTCAAAGATCTTCCCACAAAAACAAAAACAACAACAACAAAGAAAACCCCATAGCCTCAGGGAGCTTCACTGGTAAATTCTACCAAATATTTGTGGGATGAATAAAACCAATTTACACAAACTTTTTCAGAGGAGAGAAAAACAGGCAGCATCTACAGCACATTTGATGGGGTCATCATAAACTCAACATCAAAACTTGAGAATAACAAAAGAGAAAAAGGAAACTGTAGATCATTATCTTTCTTGAACAAAGACATACAAATTTTTCACAAAATAATAACGAATCAAGTCCAGTGATATATAAACATCAGATATCATCAATCATGACCACGTGAGTTTATTCAAGGAGCTCAAGACTATTTTAACATTTGAAGATCATTTGTAATTCACAATAGCAGAGTAACGAAAATACTATACAATCACCTCAAGAGGTACAGAAAAACATTTGATAAATTAAACTCATTTATTTTGAAACCTCTCAGCAAATGAGGAATGAAGGAGAATTTCCTCAATGAGATAAACAACATCCATGCAAAATCTATAACATCATGTTTAATGTTAAGATTTTCTCATGAAGTGGGGAACATGGCAAGAATGTTCAAGTTTTCCACTTTTAATCACCACCAGTGAAATAAGGCAAGAAAAAGAAATAAAATGCATAAAACAAAAGAGAAAGAAATGTAACCTTTTTTTCCCACAGATGAATGGAAAAAAAAACCTAACAACTGCAAGGAAGTGTACTAGGAATAGTGATTTTTTTTTTTTAACATTGTAGGCTTCAAGGGCTAACAAAATGAACTTCCATACTAACAAAATGAACTGAGTCAAGGTAATGAAAAAAAGTCCAAGAAATTGCTACAGATCGAGGAGACCAAGGAGCTAACAATATGGTCGCTTGGAAAAATCCTGGAATAGAAAATCAACATGAAAGGAAAAAGTGGAAAAATTCGCATAAGGTCAATAGTTCATTGCCAGCATTGTATCATGGTTCGTTTGTTGATTTTGATCACTGAACTGTAGTTACACAAGATTTTGATGTTATGGGGGTTGAGCTGGGAGAAAAAGAGGAAACCCTTTGTACCATCTTTGCAACTCTTTGTTAGCAGTGTAAAATTATGTCAGAACAAAAAGCTTAATAACATAGAAGGCAGCAGTGGAGCTGTTTGAACATGATAGCAGGAGTGGGATGCTGGGGTAGCTTTCGGCCTGGTCAGTGCTGCCCTTTGCATCTAGAAATTGTTCCTGAGCACTCAACCCCTTAATCACCCTTTCGAACATCCTGAAGTTGTTCTGCAACAAATCTTTCCTGCTTAAGTAAGTCATTGCTCCAAAAATGAAAAGGTGAGCCACAGACAGGAAAAAATATCCCTAACATATATAACTAAC
>RJWT010054233.1:0-10314 GCA_004365215.1 Cuniculus paca
TTTTAAGAATAAACTGATAGGTCCCTCACCTGAGACTTGCCCAGCCATCACGGTGACAGGCCACATGTTGAACCATAATGGTGTCTAGCTCCTTCTTCCCAGAAACCCCTGCAGTTTCTTCTTCCCAAACTGCCCTTTGCCAGACCCCCTGCATACCACAAATGCTCCTACCCGCTTCAGCCACGTCTTGCTGAACAGCCCATGTCCACAGCCCTGTGCCCTCCCCCATCAGAGTACATTTAAGCTCGCGCCTCGCCTTTGTCTTCAGAGAACAGCACACCTGTGAGTGCTGGTCTCTCCGTGCCCAATCTTATCTCTTTCCTCTCTTTTCTCTGCATCACTCATGTTTATTTAGCTGCCTCAGATTGAGTGAAAAACAGCTCAATCATAAACTACTTAGATATGTACAGAAGTTGATAGGGAAGAGATGGAATGAAAATAAACAATTTGTTGGTCTCTAATACAGCTATAAAATCATGAGTGCTGGCAGCTAAAAATCTTAGTGCAAATTTAGACTGTTGTATCAAACTACTTGATGTTTTCTTTATCTTAAACATGAAAACCCTTCCTTAATTGTCTAGATCCCTAACAAATCTGTTTTATTTTTTCATTTTGAAGCTGTTTCCCATCTATCTCAGTCTCAGATTTCCTTAATTAGTGCTTTTCTTAATTAGCATTATAAACTCTTCACAGTCTTTTGAATCCTGTTCTTTAGGAACAATGTTTGTTCTCTAAAAGCCAAGTTGATAATGAGATTGTTCCAAAAATATTCAGGTTCTGCAAAGGTCGAGTCATTTGGATGGAGGAGGAATGGTGTCACGGACTGTGTTCTGGCTCATCTGATTAAATCAAGAGTAAAGGCAGATTTAAATAGTAATGATCCAAAGGATATCAGAAATGCAGGAGAGAAGCCCTGAGATTTCGTGTTCCTCCTACTTCATTAGGAATCCAAGGAGTAGAGCCTGGACCGTGACCTCAATTTTGAAAGTGACCCTATCCCAAGGTGCTTCTGATCGCTGGCTCTAGGGAAATGATGGCCTAAGGTTAATGGTATAATCCTTAAACCAGCAGAAGCTGCATGAACAAGAGAACTTTTAGTTTGAGTAAGGTGTCTGAAAGTTGAAAACTGAGAGACTAAATGAAAGAATTAGGTACTAAGCTATGTTTAAGAAAAGTTTGAAAAGAGAGACAACTGAGGTTTCGAAAGGGTCTGCACCTAACGATCTCATGATGCAGCCTTTTGTGGTTCTTCCGTATCACACCTTACACAAGCTCTGGGGCTGCTGGATGCTCCCCTTGCTTCCGTCCCGCCCTTCCTCCAGGCACACGGCTAAACTGCTTTTCCCCACATTGCCTGTACTTGAGTGAAGTCGTGTAATCACGCTCTGTAACAGTATCAGCACGTATATCAAGAACAAAATGGAAGAGCAATTCTGAGTGTTGGTATTTTGTATTTTAGTACTTTAAAATAATTTATAAAATTTTGAAAAAATACACAAAGGAAGGGAAAAAACCGAAATATGATTCTATTCCATTTTTGTGGGCTATACAGGATGTTGTCTAGCAATTGTATGTTAAATGCCATACCAGTGTTTATAGAAAAGACGAGCAGTAAGTCCCAAGAAGACAGACTCATGGAAAGATACAGCAGCGTGAAGATACCCTTCAAAACGTTTTCTCAACTAAGATGGCTACATTTTCTGATAAGTAAAATACTCGAGGTCCTTTTCTAGCTCCCCCTCTTCGCTGCCTGCCTGTCCAACGATCACAGCATTTCACTTATTTCTGAGAACGGTCTGTTTTCCTGGCATACATTTTCATATTGTGGAAGTTGGCTTCTTCAAAGAAAATTTTAATACTTGTTGGAATTATAAAAAAAGAAATCATGACTGGTATGCATGTTGATTGAAAGGGATGTATTTGCTCCTTACTTGCCCCAAACTCTATTAATAGGAACATTTTATTCATACCAAGTAATAATTATTTTAAACATTTTAACTAGTTTTTCAAAAGCTTCCACCCATTCATTTGTGTGTGTGTGTTTGTGTGAGCGTCTATGTGTGTGTGTGTGTTCAGTTATGTTCCTATATCCTTAAGAAGTTATTTAAAAATACTCTGAAATAGATCAGAATATGAACTCCTGAAAATGGTAGACTTTGAATTAAGGAAATAAAAGATTAAGGAGATATACATGAATTTTTGACTGCTTTAATGTAATGCTATTGGTAAAAAGTAGTAATCTGTGCTAGTTTTATAGAGAAGCAAAACCTTCATTCACAGCTCATGGGATCACTTGTACTTAGGGACAGGTTAGATTTGTGTGAAGATGTGGAAATGTTACTATCCCCTACACCTTTTAATAACACTGACCATTTTGCGGGGGGGGCAGTATAGTATTAATGAAAATCTGCCCAATGCAGGGGATAAAGTTAAACTGTCTTATGAAGTCTTAGGTTCTGCATAGTAGTGCAAGAATCAGTTGACTACACACTCACCCCACCCTACACACTCCAACACCTGCCTCCCAGCCTGTGTGTTTGGGCCTCAATATTTAGACTGAATTTGGCTTCCGTCCACCCACTCTGAGTACTGAACAGACTTGTGATTGCCTTCAATCAGAATAAATAAGGAGATTACTGTGGCACAACAAATAAATTGCAGGCTAAGTCCTGCCATAATAATAGTTTTCATTTTTATAACAGATTGGCTTGGGAGAACTTGAAGAATTTACAAATATGGTTTTCCCTGCTTTGCTGACGGGAAAGCAGTCCTTGGCACAAATCTAGGATTACAAATCTCACAGAACTCACATTTTGGAAATTTGGACTCAGTTCATTAAAGCAGGATAATAAAAACATGACCAGGATCTTCATCCTCTTGTTATTTAGAGGTGGTGGATTTGCTGATTCCATGAAAGAGATAGTTGGCAAAGAATTTATTGTTTCCTGCTCTAAAACTCTGAAGGCATTTCAAAATTGCAGAACGTGGTTCCTAAAAAGTAATAGCAGTGGGTCATATGCTGACGCCATCTCTAAAGAAAATCTGGAAACAAATTTGCCACTTTGAATTAACACTTTTATTTATGCAGTTCAATCTATCAAAACACCAAGTGGATCTGCTTGGTTAAATATTTCAATACAGTTAGTAAAGTAATATAATTGGCTGGCTTAACAGACATCAACTCTATGGGCAGCATCACTGAAGTTAACAGTCATGTTGGAGATGGGACCAAGAAGCTGAAAATAAAGGCAGAGGTACATGCAGAGGGGAATGTGCATCTGGGAGAGCTGCTTAGAAATGTGCACCTCCTGAAAGATCCCTTGAGGATCCTGGGGAAAGGGGCAAGTTTGTTCTAAAATATACACCCTCATGTGGAAGATGTGCATTAAGAATGATCTTAAATAAATCTATCATGACTGAACACGCTGTATACACAAAACAACAGCTTCATGAAAGGTGGTGAGGCAGAGAGATAGAAACTTACCCGTTCTACTGTTTGAGAAATTTGGAAACAAAATTCCCCAGATCTAAAAGCTGTGGCAGATTGCAAATGGTCATGATTCTTTGCCACTTCTTTCATGGTGACCGAGCTTTCTGCTCCTTCCCCTTGAGTGTGCCTCACTCTGTAACTGCAAGGGCCAAGAAGATACTGCTGTCTGTTACGTCAATTTCCAGACTCAGGACATAGACCCGATGGTCTCCAGTTCTTCTCTCAGAGCAATCACTTTTGGAATTCAGACATGAGGAAGCCCAAATTTTTCCAGTTGAAAGACTTATGAGTAGAGGATCTGTGGTGGATTAACTAATAATCAGCCTCCGCACAGCTCACCTCACTCTGCCTTGTTAGCTGTTTCTTTGATCTCAATGGCACTGCCATCTTGAAGATTTTCTGCCTATCTCTGTGACTGCTCCACTGTGAGTTCCTCCTTTCTTCTTGTAAATAACCTCCTCCTCACTCATAACAAAAACAGCTGCGTGGCCAGATCTCTCTCCTGAACTGAAACTTTATGTTTATCTCTTCACTGGCTATCTCCACATTTCCCATAAGGAAATTATCATAGTCCTCTTATAACTAGTCTATCCTTTGCCAGACAAGTTTATTTTTTTTTTCTGTCTCATTTCTTCCAAATTCAGTCAATCACCAAACATTCCTTGCTTTACTTCACAAAACATCCAGATCAGTCTACTGTTTCCTAATTAGAGTTTCAATCTAGTTTAGGCAACCATCACCTGGTAGTTCTGACCTTGTGTCTCTGTCATCTACAGTGACAACTGCAATCCCTTTTTTGATTTTCTAAAGTGAAAATCTGAACATGCCGTTCCCCCTGTGTAAAAATTTTCACAGACATCTACGCTCCGTTGGACACTGTTTTAAATTTTCTGCTTCCCGGAACTCTTCTCCCCACCCACATTTCAGCGGCTGTGAACAGCGCACAGGTTCTTTTCCAAACCACTCCAATTCCTTTTCTAAGCCATTACTGGGACACTCTAGCTTGTCATTACAGCTGCTGTGATAAATGGCTGAAAACTCCATCACCTTTCTTCCTAGCCTCCTTCTCTGTGACAGGCTGGGCAAACCTCAAACTGTACCACATTTAAAAAGAGACCAAATCATTTGAACTTTGACAAAACATCTCTTAAGAGTCCTTACTGTTAACTTTAGAGTGTCATTTATTTTGATTAAATATCCCTTTTGAACTTGCAACCTTTCGTTACTCTCTATCAGACAGCACCTGACTGCATTTTGCTGAGTGATAGCCACATATGTCACGTTCCATTTTTCTTTGCCTTGTTCCCTTCCAAAGCTGGCTCAGTCTGTTCCTGGAGTTTCCTTGACTGTCAATGATATGGACTAAGACCTGTGATGACCTGAATCCATTCTTTGTACCCTCCTCCACTGAGCTTGGGTGAGAATGAATACATTCTCATTTGCACTGAGAATTATGGGTGACTATATTTTGGGTGTCATCTGCTCTTTGAAGATAAATCTGTACATTTTTTTTTCAGATTTGTGTAGTTCCATCCATTTCATGTAATGGAAAGCTAAAATACATGTTTTAGGACTGATTTTTATGTCTACTCTTAAACTACAATGTTTTTAATCAATGCTTTTAAACAATTCTAGTTACACTGCAGTACAATAGCCAAACCCAAGGAAAAGGTCAAAACAACTCTCTTACATATTGATTTGGATATTTAGTAACTTGTTTTATAAATAATTTATCAAGGATAACCTAACTTAGATATTTTAAAGTCATCTTGTTGTAATTATACAAAGTATTCATTTGTCAGTTAGAGAAATTTTAAAAGTGATTTAGAATTTATTCACCCTTTTTGCAGATGGTAGAAAATATCGAAAGACTGAAGGGGAAATTGAAATTTACATATTCCTTATACATGAAACATAAGCACAGTAGACTCTCCATAGAGTTGCCTTTCATATAGAGTTTCAGGCAAGAAATACTAAAGCATACGTGTGAAATGAGTGGAGTGTTGTGATTTGGATCCCGATGTTTCCAGGAGTCTCATGCACGCGGAGCTGGACTGTGTTGTACAATGATTGAATTAGGGAGTTGTTACAGGTGACTTGCTCTTAGGTGAGGCTGTTCCCAGCAGTCACTGGAGCTGTGACCTGGAAGGGTACATCGCCCTGCCTGCTTCCTCCTTGTCTCCTTGCTTCCTGGTCACCATGACATGAGTGGCTTTTCCTCGTGGTGACCCTTTGCCATGCTGTTTCTTCTTGTTGAGTGTTAGGTCTCAGGGATGAAAAAGGACTGTGATATGGGGAATGTATATAAGTTAAAATAAAACTGTTTTCATATCAATAAGCAGTCTTCTAATGTGATACTTGCAAAAAGTATGTTGTCTATTATATAACCATTTCCCTATGCTTGGCATCTAAATGCTTTCTTATTATAAATACAGAAAGTATACACTATATATGTATATATCCTGCCTGTACCTATTATGCTTATTTATCTTAGATTAATATGTTTCTTTTTATAAACTTTATAAATAGTGTCAAATTATTTTCAGAATAATTGTATCTAACTCATGTACTAAAGAGGTCACAGAATCGTGTTTTTTAAATGATTCTTAAACATTTTAAGTGCATTGTATAAAGCATGTCCCACAGAAACACAAGTACTCTTTAAAGTTATTGTATCACTTATCTCCATATAAAACTCAATTCAGTGAGAATTTATTTCTCTTACCACATTTGATCCACTATGTAGTATCTGGATATATTTTGTTTTCTTTACATTAGCTACACATATACCTAATATGTGGACATATTTATTTATTCCATTTAAAACTTCCTTAGTTGGTCGTTCTTATCACAAATAAGTCTGAAACAAAATGAGAATAAAAAATCTATACCTTTTACTTATATGGCTTATCCTATAATTAGCTACAGCTTTTTCATGCTTCCGTTTTGCCTCAGATGAGTCAAGTTAGCACTTGGTTTACGGCAGTACAATATTTAAGGGTATGTGAGAATGCATGGATCTATAAAAGTTTTTCCTGACAAATGTGATGTTGATAAAGGTAGTATTATAAATTTGAAGTGATTAATTTCATAGAATGCTGTTAGAAATTATATTACAGTTACTGTCAAATAGAACCTTGTTTTTTCAAATGTCTTCCAATGCTGTTTAATGGAATTTATTTAATTAGTATGATCTGAAACTTGTTCTGAGCGGTATCTCGTGCTGGTTCAGAGAGTGCGTCAGCGATGGTGTTTGAGTGCTGTGTCATTATAGCTCCATTAAGATAGAGTCTGTCATCATACACAGTGTTTTTTATGAAATGAAAAAAATTCTGTAAGGTCTGCCATGCACTAGACACTCTGCCAGGTGTTTTTCACCTCTAAACTTCATAGCACTTTAATCACATTCATTTTTCATAAGCACAGTGAAAGGTTGGTATAACTGGATATAGAAACTGAAAATCAGAGGTTAAATTATCATATAATGATCACACAGCTCAAAGGGTTAGGACCTAACATTTAAACGTACACCTGTTTGGATGTTTTACAACTAACACAAGGTGTAAGTGAACCATGTTGGTGTTCTGTTAGGTTCTTGATTAGTTTTATGAGTATATATGACTTATTAAATTATCACTAGGTGAAAATTGATTAAAAAAACTTAAATTCAAAGAACATGTAAGACATTCTCACGTGTAAACATACTTAACCTAGTTTGAAGTTTTGCATTTTATATCATTTGTTTTTTAATATAACAAATAGAATATACCTTACTCCAATGTAATTTACTTTTCCTTCTGGTCATTTGGTTAACTTTTTTCCAATCAAGAAAGTTTTAGGTATAATGTAAGAAATGTAACTACTATGGACATGTGTGTGTGTGTGTATAAATGGTGGTGGACATCAAAGTTATGATTAGAAGTTAAATTTCTTGTGCTCTTGGGCCTAAGAGTAGATACTGACTTTTAGTCTAAGTCCAGGGTGCATGCTAAAAATTTAAAGTTAACAGTAGAAATGATACAATATATAACTTTTAACCCTGTAGTGCAGAAAAAAAGATAATAAAGCTTGATCGGCACAATAGAGTGCAGAAAATTAGGAGAGATAATCAAAGAGCAAGAAGAATCAGAAGAATGAGAAAGTTAATAGAAATAGGCTCAAATACAGTCATCCACATTATCCTTAATGAGTACTAATGTGAGAAAGAAGTTAAAGTTTGCTAATAAGAATGACATTATGCAAACTGAGATTTTTGGTGGAAATTCTCAAATTTGGGACCCCTCCCACATCATTTTGATTATGGCATAGTTGCTGATAAAAAGTTTTGATCCAAGAGATCTCCTGGCAGAATTTTGTATGTGTTGAAGATTGGTAAGATTTCTATTTTTCCCATACTAAAATTACTCTCAAGCTGGGCATGGTGGCACATGCCTGCAATCCCTGCACTTGGCAGGCTGAGCCAGGAGGATCACTGCAAGTTTGAGACCAGCCTGAGCTACAAAGTGAGTTCAAGGCCAGTCTGAATTGCATAGATAGACCCCATCTCAAAAAGACAAAAAAAAATTAATCTCAATTTAATGAACTTTACCAAATCATTCCCTCTTGCATTATCTTGCTCTTTTACTAATTTTTTTTTACCATATCAGTATATTAGCTTAATAGCTATCCTTACATTAAACTAGTGTTCTTGCTAAGGCAGAGAGTACTTCTGTTCATCTTCTACCCTGTCCTCAATGTCTAGCATGTCATCTGATGCAAAGAAAAATGTGATACCTATTTATTGAATGTGTAAGTGAATGGAACCGGCTTAGTGAGGCAATTTTCACTGGAAGAGATAAGGACAAAGAAGTCATCCACAGTCATTGCCATGATTATTTGTGTAAAGAATAATGAAAGCTATATAGATTTTTGTAATTGAAACGTGGACTTTCTAAAAGTATCTCTGTTCAGTTTATAGTTAGAGATCATTAGCAGCTTTGAACTTACCATGCTGTTTTCAGCTTCGTATGTGGAACTTCGTATGTGATGGGCCCATTGCATGTTTACAGTAGGTGTAGATGTGGATAAATGAACGTACTTCTCATCCGCTGCAATAATCATTGCAAACCCTGCTGGAGCGAAGGTATTTAGCTGACTAGCAACATTACACAGAGGAAATATTAAATGATCCCCAGCAATGTTATGAGCCTTAGGATTGATTTTCCTCTTCACTGTAGGTGGACTAACAGGCAACGTACTAGCTAATTCTTCACTAGTTATCATTTTACATGACATATACTGTGTAGTTGCACATTTCCACTATATATTATCTATATAGGGGCTGTGTTCGCTATAATAGGGGGATTTGCCCACTGAGTCCCACTCTTCTCAGGTTACACCCTAAATCCAACATGAGCAAAGATTCACTTCTTCGTAATGTTCGTGGGAGTTAACCTTTCTTTCCTCAACATTTCCTAGGCCTCTCTGGTATGGCACGCTGATACTCTGATTACCCAGACGCATACACACTGTGGAATACTGTTTCTTCAATAGACTCATTTATTTCTTTAATAGCTTGTTTTGGTTGCTTTTTCTTCATTGCTGAGACAAACACCTGACACCAAAGTGAAGCAAGGAAAGGTTTATTTAGCTTACAGTTTCTGTGGATTTCATTCCATAATCAGCTGGCTCCAAGGCAGGATGGCATGGCACTGGGGCAACTCTTCAAGGTAGCAGCCAGAGCAAAAGGGGGCAGCCGCTCATGGCGGCTGCAAGCAGCTAGAGCAAACCGCGCCAAAAAAGGGAAAACACACCCCCATTCCCACCTTACATTGTATGTCGGTTCCACCCCTGGGCGGGTGCAGACGTCACACCGCCAATCCCAGCGCTACACAACGAGTCAATCATAAATGTTAGATTCAGCCACTTCTGTTACTACATGAGGCTTGGGGGCGGGCATCTATATACAAACCGTAACATAGCTGTAGTAGTAATAATTTTTAAAATTTGAGAAGCATTTGCTTCAAAACGGGAGGCTGCAAACATTGAACTAAGTTCTATCAATTTAGAATGACTTCACAGCTGTCCTTCGCCGTATCATACATTTGAAGTACCTACATACATCAAATCCTGAAACAAGAAAGGAAGGAATTGAACCCCTAAAACTGGTTTCAAGTCAGCCTCATAGCCTTTATAATTTCTTAACAAGAAAAGTATTAGGAAAAACATTACATAACTTTGTTGAAGTTAAATTATTGGTTAAAATCTTATATATATTTTTGGCTTATCCTTAAGAGCTAAGTTTTCACGATGCTGCTTCGCCTATTATAGAGGAACTCTTAACATTTTCATGACCATACACTAATAATTGTATTCTTAATCAGCACCTTAGTAGTATACCTTATTTCCCTAATACTCACCACAAAATTAAAACATATTTAAAACAGCATTGAATTTGTGTGCTTTACTTTGTTTCACTAGTAACAAGGTGTCATAGCCCCTGTCATGACAGCAGATTTCAAAGGAAAGAGGAACAAGTCGGACTAGTAATAGGGAGGAGGGAGACTTTTCCTGTCTCTGAGTTATGAATGATTTATAAAGATGCTGTCACTCCCTGGAAAAGAAAATCAATTGTATCTTTGCTTTTTTATTTAGTTATTCTTAGGTCAAGACGTTGAGCTCAAAGGACAGTGGTCATACTATACAATTCTACTTTATTCCATACACTTTGAGTCTGTACAAGTAAATAAAAAGAATTATTGTTGTGTCTGAAAGACTTCACATAAGTTAATGGAGAGTGGTAGATGTAAACAGGGAAGAAGAATGACCCACTGGCTTCACAGAAT
>RJWT010054234.1:0-10310 GCA_004365215.1 Cuniculus paca
CAGCGTATAAAATGCAAAGAAAAGAGGCACCTGCCTCATAGTGTGGTTGAAGATATTTAATAAAGCAAAACATTGAAAAACACAGCATCATAGGCCACAAATTAAGCATTTAGTAGACATCAGTGGTTTTCCAGGACAGAATTGCCACATAACTGGATTTCAAAGGATGGATGAATCAGGTAGTTCTTACTCTCTTCTAGGAAGATACTGCTTCTCTCTGGAAAGTCTTCTTTTCTTTGAACATGTGGGTGGGACATACAAGATGGGAGCCAGTCTCGAAGCCAAAGGCAATAGTTGCCGACCCTCATCTCCACTCCCAGGAATGTACAGCTGAACACTCTCAAAAGACTAGGAGAAGAGTCTGGGATCCTTATCAATGAGGGATTACTGGTCTGCCAGGACTCTCAGAGTCTCCCTACTGCCCACCCACTGCTCACATCTCCAATTTTAGCCCCACCCTACCCTGCTTCCCTTGAGTGCCCAGGTTCCCTCACACTGACCCTCTCAAAGTGCCCTCATCTGGTCAACCCCTTACCACTGCTATGCCCTTTCACCTAACTTTCACTCTGCCTAGAACATTCTTAGCATCCCCTCAAACACTTCCTTGTCTTGCTTTACCTTTCATGGCAGTGTGCAAACCTGATAGCTGGGTTTCCCTACATTGTGAGGCTCCAGGGCTCTCAGCCTGTTGTGTTGAGTTGTGCCAACATAGTATATGTGCCGTGTCTGTGTCTCTCTTCCCTGGTCAAAGTGGGCTTCTTCCAAATGGGCTCCATCATACCCATTGTAGTATCCCCAACCCCTACACACGGCCTGATACATAAGTGTCCATGTCAAAGAGCAGATAAAGGACTTAGTGACCTTGCCCACATCTGACCACCATTCTCGCCATCTCAGTTACAAAACTCTTTCTCTTTTGCATTTAGAGTCTGGAGCTCAGTTAAACTTCCAAATGTAAATTCTGCCTTTTAATTAAGAACTGTACAAAAACATGTATGTAAATGTGGGTATATTTGCAGGCATGGATGTCTGCATTCTTCCCATCCCTGCCTGTTTTGGAGCCCCTTGTTTCCCTGGGGATCACGCCTCTTTCCCAATAAATAGGCAGGAGAGTAAAGACGTGAATATTTTTATCTGACATTATTTTGGAGCACTGCTTTCCTGTTTGTGGCTGTTTCCTTCTCATGGACCATTAGCAGCTTCCAAAGGCAATATCCTTTCACTGTCACACTGTGCCATGGGGGGCCATTTCAACAACTTCAGACTAGGGCATTAAGTGCAATTCTGGATGCGAGTCAGCACATAACCAAATAAAAATAATAAAAGGAAAGCTTGTAGGAGCCATTTGGAACGCTGTCCCGTGCTGAATTCATTTGCAGCCTCGCAGAAATCTACCCATCACCAGTGATCAGCCCCAAGCCCGACCATACCTTATTTAATTGTAAAGTATTTCATAGCCTCAGAAACAGCCTTGTTCATTTGCTTTTCCTTTTTTGGAGATCTTCTTGGTGGAATGCTGAGATTCTAATCAGTGGGAGAAGAACAAAAAGCAGGTTTTGATTTTAGCAAGCAAAAAAAAAAAAAGATGGTACACTTGTAGCTTTTCTTCTTTCCTTAAAATGAACATTTAGGAGGCTTTTTTAGAAATTCTTCTAAAATAGGCACTTGGCACAAGGGAGAAGAAGGCAGAAAGGCAAGGTGATTAAGCTCAGGCATTTAGCCAAGCATGAACTACTGCCACCATATCCTTGGTCACCAGGTGGAAGAAATTTCAGGAATGAAGAGGGAGGCCTATCATGGAACGCACCCCCAGGCCTATATCCCTTTTCTGCTGGACAGTCCCCTGAGGCTGAGTTCCCGGAAAGGCTAGGTTCTGGCCAAGTCAAGGCAGGAGAGCCCACATCAACATGTCCCTGATTTGCTTGATACCATAGCCACTCGGAGGTTAAAAATATTGATCCCTGAGACCTTTCGCCTAGAAATCGCGACTTCATCTTTCCAGAGTGAGTGAAAGGAAAAATGAGAATCTATCATCTAAGAAGGGATTCTGAATAAACCTTATGGTTGAGCAAGTTAGAAAACACTGACATAATTCATTCATCCATCCTCTTAATAAACTTCTGTTATAACTACTTTTGCACAAAATGGCAAACCTAGAAACTATGAAGGCAGAGCAGCAGTAGGTGTGGACATGTCTTCCAGGATTCCACAATGTAGGAGCCCATGGCACCTTCCAAAACTAGTAGTTCATTTTTTTTCTCTTGGGTGGAGTTGAATGAATACTAGTGGTGTATTCGGTAATCAGCCAGTCAAGAAATGCTTGGGGAATGTTTGCACTTAATGTCATCCTGAGAACTGAGACAGCCACTATCTCAGGTTGGCCCTTCAGCCCATCTAAGGATGCTCTACATCAGGGAGCCAGGGATGAGCATCAAAAAAAGGAGCTCACATGTCTGTGTAATAAAATAATATATTGATAAAAATCAGAATTTACTTTCTAGTATGTGCCCAGCAGGGTGCTACACAATTTTCCTCTTGTCTCTTTTAAATTCAGGATTGTTTTGTTTGTGTTGTTCATTATTATGAGTTCAACTTCTAGGCATATAGTAATTTCTCAATAAATGCTTATTAAACAAATGGGTGAATGCATTATTAGCTTATCTAATCTTGAAGATTAGAGAGCAAAACTAAATATTAAATGCTCTATGTATTCTAAAACTCTGGGAGGGGCCTAGAGAGCTTCTATTTATACCAAGCTCTTTCTAAGATCCTTCAGATTAGTCAGATTTGTGAAACAGTAAATTTAGACCAAATTTCCTAATGAAGATTTAAATCCCCTGGACGACATCCTGCTCCCATGTTTACCTTATATTTGTACACACCAGAGACAAGAAATTCAGCACTTCTTATGGTACTTTGCACTGCTGGTCACACCAGAATCTAATTACTTTTATTTTAAAGATTTTCATTTAATTTAATTTTGCAGTCCTAACTATTGAACCCTGGGCGTTCTCCCTAAGCTATATCTCTAGCCTTTCAAAAATATGTTTGTTTGCTGTTGCCATCTTCGTTGTTTTTGTTTTGAGACAAGATCTTACCAAGGCACCTAAGTTTCCCAAGTTGGGTTTGAACTGGACTCACAGGCTGGCCCCTAATGCCCAATTTACTTCGATAATTTTTTTTTTTTTGTGGTACCAGGGATCAAACTCAACACCTCACACTTGCCAGGCAGGCACTTAGGCCACTGAGCTAAATCCCCAGCCCCTGTCTTTTTGAGACAGGGTCTTGCTACACCATTCATACTGGCCTTGAGCTCACTTTGTAGCCCAGGCTGGTGTCAAACTCGCAATGATCCTGATCCTCCTGTCTCAGCCTCCCGAGTGCTGGGATTACAGGCGTACCTGCACCACCAGGCCCAACTTTTACTTCAATTATTAAAACATGCTTCTTCACCATAAAGGGAATTGTATATTTTCTCATTTTCTGCACCTTTACTCATTATTCTTAGTTCCTCTTCAAAACAAAGGCAATACCTGCCACATTCAGTTATCCTGTACTATGCATAATGAAGAGTTAAGATTATACTATTTTTCTTACAAGCAAGGGTCAAGCTAGAGACAGGAGGAGTTAAAAATCCTGGTCTGTCTTCAGAGGAGAGGTCTGCATCCCTGCATTCATTAGAAACAACCCTCTGCCCTGAGTTTAAGTAAAACATGGACCCATGTCTGTTGAACATGGAATTGACACTTGACTGACACACTAGACCTGTGACCTTGTGTAAATGACTCAGTCTTTCCAAACTTCCATTTTCTTACTTGTGAAGTAGGAATAATAAAGTACAGCATCATAAGTATAAAATACAATTACTAAAATAGCAAACCTACAGATAACACACTGCAAACATGTACTAATAAAAGCTACATGTAATAGTAAGACAATACAAAAATAATCACAACTAACATTCAACAAATGTTTACTGTGTGCCCAGAACTGTGCTAGACAATTTCCCTTTATGTTCACATAAGTTATGACTGTTTATTTATGGACCGTTTTGTTCTTTCTTGTATCTCCAACCCCTAGGACAATGTATAACACATAGTAGTTGGTCAATAAATACTTGAGGAATAAATCAATAAACCCACTATTAATTTACTAAATTTCAAACAACTCTCTGAGCTAAATGCTCTGGTAACATACTATCAAACATGAGAAAGCCAATACTTAAGAATTACCTGTTCAACCAGTAGATGATGGAACAGCTATTTAAAACCCAGACATCTTCGTTTGCTCTCTGTCAATTGGTTACTGCATGCATATTGCCATTTATTGATAATATGAATAAATCTAATTTTGGGTTCGCATCCTTCCATCATGACATCTGTTGCTGGAGAGAGGGTGCTTTAATTGGGTTGTGATATGAAATCCCAGCCCTGTCACCATTCCAGCATAAATGCGCATGTGCAGAGGCAGAGGGCCACTAGAAAAGGGCAGCATTCTTTGTATTAGCTTCTGGTGGTCTGGTAGTCTCACTATAAGCCTATCCTTTTCAGATAGTCTTTGGTTGTCTTTCCCTCCCATTGAATAGTCACCAGGAAAAGCGAGAACTCTAAAACTGCTGGACTGAAAATGAAATATGCAGTGGCTTCGGGCTATGTTTTCCCTTTCCTGGGAAGCACTGCCATGATAATTGTTTTTACAAAAAGAAACTACAACTCTGGCAAAAAAAAAAAAAAGAAAGAAAATCAAACCCTCTGTTTGTGTGAACCTATCATAAACCATTACTGGTAATTATAGAGGCTGATTGTGCGACAGTTTAGTTTAACTTAATTGGCAATTTTTTTTTAAAGCTACAGCACAATAAAAATAGTAAAAAGCGAGTCAGGTTCTAAAGATGGAACATTTAGCTTTGGTGAAATGTCAAAGATCTGTGTGTACTGCCAAAGGTGTGGACTATAACTCTCTGTTGTTTGCTCTGTTATTTAAACCTTCTTCTTGTATTTTACATTCTGCTTCCTGAGTGCACAGAGTCTGGGATGGGCTTTTATTCTATTGTGGGTAAGCAAGATTTGAAAGGGTTGTAGGAAGAAATGGGCCCCATAAACCCATCTAGAAACATAAGACTCCTGTGTCTGGGAGAGATGGCTTGTGCAAAATGAATGAGCTATGTTCCATTATACATTATAAGTTAAGTGTAATCACCTCTTTTAGGGGTTCATTTTACTTGATTAGAATATTGATTAAACCTTTACCTTTTTTCCATCTCCAGGGACAAGCTCATCTTTGTTTCTTCTTCCCAGTCTCCATCCTTATGTTTATCATCTCATCTAATCTCATTGTCATCATCATCTCCATCAGTGGCTGCACCATCATTATCATCCTCATCAGACCAACTTAATAATAATGGGAATGGTTAGCATTTATGATCGCTTCCAGAGGCTAATTACTAGGCCAACAACTTTAGTCAGATTATCTCGTGCAACTATCACAACAATTTTAAAAATCTATTGGAAAGTGTCATAGTTTAGATTTATATCCCTATCTGTTTGACACCAGGACATACACTTTTATTCAAGACATGTTCCCATCGCTCTTACAGTTTTGTCTAAAACTGGGCTCTTATTTTGGGGCAAAGCTTAGCCCAGTTTCATAGTCAAGCAGAAAATAGAGCAAACCCTAGTGATACCACCATCTAGTGAGGTTTAGAATTGGCTTTGCAACTTGTAAAGCTGGTATGCAGTGTGTCAGGATGACTCCTGGGGTCCTGTGTCCCTTCCAGGTGGCAGTCTTCCACATGCAATAACCCTTATCTACTCTCCTGCTCTGGATGGAAGTTCTGGACTCCTTTCCTACCCAACCTGCCAGGTTCCCACTAGGCTTGGAGTCCTTTCCTGAATGCCATCCCACCGTCAGGCTCAGACAGACTCTTCTCTGCTCTTATCAGCCTCCTATCCCCAAGGCTTGTACTGTCCTTCCTCATACTCAAGAACACTCAGTGATGCTAACGAAGCTGCATATTGAGTGCTTTAGTGACTTTTTCAATGAAAATCTCAATGACGGTGATTTATTGAGTGCAATTTTCCAGCACTATTCTAAGTTTTTTCTATGTACTAACTGTTTTCCCAATCACCCTAGGCAGTACATCTATTGCTTGCTTTCCCTACTTTCCAGAACAGGAAATGAGGGAGACAAAGTAACTTATCTAAGGCTATGTACCTAGAAAGCTGCAAAGCCAGATGGCCATCCAAAACTGGTAAACTCAATCCTAAAACTAGGCTATGATGTTTGATATTGCAAAATATTTGTGTGGTATTCTTCTTGTTTGCTGGTAGACAACTTCTAAAATCCTTGGCATCCCCAACATGATAAGTGTCTTTAAGTTTGCTAAGAGATGACTGATAGCTGGTAGCCCCTAGATAACTTAAGTTTGAGAACTGGTCACCAGAAAGATCAAAGCAGGATTACAGAGTTGAGACTTTCAGTGCCACCCCAAAATCTGAGGAGGGAACGGTCCCTCCTTTAAGACTGAGTAGATCACTAATGACCAAAGATGCAGTCAGTTATATATATGGTGAAATTCCCATAAATCAAAAGGACTAGATCCAGAGACCTTCCTGACAGACTACTACTTGACTCCACAAATTGGAGTGTAGCACCCTAGAGTGTGCATGAGAGTTCCTTGCCCCTCCTCCTATACTTGGCCACACGAACTTCTAGATTGCATGTTCTTTGAACATTACCATAATGAACTGGTGAATGTATTTCCCTGAGTTCTGTAAACCACTCAAGCAAATTCCTTGAATCCAAAGAAGGGGTCTTGGGAATCTGATTTATAGTCTATAGTCTATTTGTCACAAGGAAAGATGAAATGACCTGGGCATTGTGAATGAATCTAAAGTGAGTAGGGGCAGTCTTAAGGACTGACCCCTCAGCCTGTGAGCTGTGAAGATAGTGTAAGACTTGAACTAAATTAGAGGACACCCAGCTGGAGTCCATTTCTATGGAACTGCTTGGTTGGTTGCTGGTGAGGAGAAATCCCCACATGTTTCAAGGTCACAGAAATCTGGGCCGACTGTTGTGATGTGACAGTAGAGAAAAATATGCCGATTAGTTTTCCTGCACACATACCAAAGTAGTAAAACCATTAACAGACTTCTGCTTCAAGTGTATCATGCAACCTAGAAATAGTTTTAAGTAATGTAAAGCTTAGTTCCAGTCTTCTGGAACCTAAATGCCATGGCAGGCAATGGTATTTTCTACATTCTAATTACATTTTGGAGTAAACTTAAATTACTTGAGGTTGAAATGCATTTAATGATTTGATTGCAATTATGATCCTATGCCATATTCTTGCACAGACTGATATTTTCCTGTCACAGTATACATGACTACACTTTTACTATATTTGCATGACTTATTAGCTTTCAACAATATTACTGGCATTTGTACATGGCATTGACATTGAGTGGTCCACTGAGCATGGAAGGTCAAGCTTTATGCCAAAATGTATAAATATACATATAAAACTTGAGACAACAGCAGAGTCTAGAAAGGGTTATGCTTTGCTGAAGCAAGGAGATGACACTGATGGGAGACCCAGGTGACAGGGTGGTGTGGCAAGGAAAGTTTAGTGCCTTCTACACAGGATGTCACTAAGAAGGACACTAAGCAAGGTCACTAAGTTTTTCCGTGGGGCAGTCCAAAGCCTACTTCTCTCTGTCTCTTTCTCTCTCTCTCTGTGTCTCTGTCTGTCTCTGTTTCTGTCTGTCTGTCTTTGTCTCTGTCTCTGTCTGTCCCTCCCCCAACTCTCTCTCTCATTCTCTTTCTCTCCCCTTCATTTTTTTTGAGACAGAGTCTTCCTGTGTAGTTCAGGCTGGCCTTGAGCTCACTGTGTAGCCCAAGATGACTTCAAGCTCCATGCAATTTTCGTGTCTCAACCTCCTGAATACTTGGATTACAGGCATGCATCATCAACGCCCAGTTTATATTCTCATTTTTTAAAAAAAGTTTTTCTTCATAAGCAGTGGCAGCTTTCACAATTAAGTTAATGGGCCTCCTCTTAGTCTTGAGAGAATATTCAAACTTCTTATTTGGCAAACTATAACTGACATGGAGCAAAGACTCACTGCCCAATTTGGACAGAAGCATCAGGCTTTCACAAGAAAAGTAAGCTTTATCACATATGTGCAATCTAAGGATAGGAAAGCCAAGGGCTGGTGTAGGTCAAATCAGCTCCCCCAGTGGTAGTGGGACATTTATTAGCAGAGAGGGGAGAAGCAGTTTGCTGACTGAATGGCTAGAAGGGGCAGGTGTTTTGGGATGCTTTTTCATAGGTGTATGTAGCAGGTGATCCTGCCTCTTCACAGACCATGCCTCTTAGAACAGAGTTAGCCTGTTCTGCATGGGGGACTTTGAGCTTGAGCCATCAAAAGGCCTTGGACTGGAGGAGTTGGCCACTTCTACTGCATGTCCATTCTGGAAAGCTGGTTGCAAACCATCCTTGAGCAGATCCTGGGGGCTTCTCCTGAAAGACAATTTGAGCAATGCACTATTTAAGGAAGCTATGTCTGTGTGTCCAGCCTTCGCTGGCTGTTTGCCAGAGGAGCTTCACCTCTTAGGGAAGCAGGCCTTGAGGCAGGCCTTGGGACCCTGCGGAGTAGAGGCTGCCACTGTTTTGAGGCCTCTGGTCACCAGGGACAGGTGGACAGAAGTGCAGATGGAGAAGGGCCTGCACTAAGATAACAGATGGTCAGAGAGACTAGGACTTCTGCCCCTGTCCCAGAACATATCTGGGGAACATGTGTGCCCTGGGGACATGTGCTGTGCATGTGTGCATGGACTGCTCAAGCTATTCTTGGGAGCCCTGGGCAACATGATTTGTGGGACCTTGCCCTTTTCTTCCTCTGCAGGTCCCTTGCCAGCCTTCTGTACCCACCTGGCAGGGGATAAGGTGAGGCAGGTGTGGTCTGCAGTGGACTCCTGGGCAGAAGCACAGCCTGAATTTCGATCCCTGTGTGCCTGGGCTCTGCGGAAGACAGACTGCCCACGATGGGCCATCGGGAATACTATACCACTGCAACGTGGCCACTGGCAGCTGGGATTCCGTGGGTTCCTTTGGGGAGGAAGGCTGTTTGCTTCCTCTCCCCGGGGTGAGTTAATCAAACTCCCATACAAATAGCTAATGCCCCATAGTTTTTGGACTTGCAGGAAGACGAGTGTGGCAGGAGGTCTTCTCTAAAGAGATGAGCACAGACAATAAAATAATATATAAGTACATATCCAATGTTCAGATTTAACAAACATGGAAGCTAGATCATACTTCAGATTAAATCCATTTTTGTTCCATTTTCTCCCTCCTTTCTTCCTCTTCGACAGGTAATAGAGCCTTCTTATCCATGTTTTTATGTGTTTAATACACATGTATGTGTTTGTAAATGAGATTAAGTATTGATGTGTTTAAAATTTATATAAATGTTACCATATTCTGTGTCCTCTTCAATTTCACCCAACATCAACTTTTTAAAGTTATCCATTTGATACAGTATAATTAGATCTAGCTCATTTGTTTAATTTCTCTCTCCCCATATATACACATATATATGTATAATATATACCTAAAATATTTTATGTGATATTTATATATTGAATTTATACATTTTTATTAAAGGGACCATGGTTTGCTTTTAACTTTTCATATTGTCACATTTAGTTTGTAAGTTACAGTGGTGCCTCAGTTCATGAACTTAATTTGTTCTATGATCTTGGAAAAGATGCCATATTTGTGTTTGCATGGGAAAGATGGCTGTGGTTGTGTTTGTCACCTGATGTAGAGTTTGCAAACAAAAACAAAATTTTGTAAATGCGTCTGTTTGCAAACCAAATTGTTTGCAATCAAAAATGCTTGTGAACAAAGGTATCACTGTACACTAGAGTTTATTTTTGTAGAATATGTAAGGTATGATTCCCACATGTCATAATGTCATTCTGGAGCAGAGTATCTTCTCCTTTGCTGCCTTGCGATACTCCTGTATTGTTTCAAGTATCTATAGGTCTGTGTTTGACCGCCTAGTATTCTACTAATCTACATATATATTTCTTAATCAATGTAGCATTTTAATTATTACAGATTTATGGCAAGAAAGGTCACATCTTTATTTTGCAACATTAGAAAGCTATGGTTCAGATATTGAGATTTGGTTTTGAGTTGCTCTATTGAATCAGAAGCTAGATGTGAATTTGTTCTCCTCTCACAATTGAAAGTGTTGTGCACATCTCAGAGACAACACCAGGAACTGGTAATGTTAGGCAACTTG
>RJWT010054235.1:0-10316 GCA_004365215.1 Cuniculus paca
TCTGTTGAAGCTGATGTTGAACTGTTCTTCAACTTACATTTTTAGCAAAACAATGCCTAAGCACAGAGACACTCCACATGTCACTACGAGAGAGCTACTTCTTCACCTTCATCCTCTTCCTCCTCATCTTCATCTCCCTCCGCCTCATCTTCTTGTTCATTCTTCTTTGAGCCTGGTGGCCCGCACCTGTCTTTCCTGCTTCACTTTTGCTCTTGACATGGTATGCAGCAGTACCTTTTTTGTATTTCTCCTGTAGTTTAGCTGTTCTCTGTTCATGTGTTTGTGTATCTTTGGCTGACTGTTCAATCTACTTTTTACTTTTTACTTAATTTTTTGTCATATCTCCAGTGGGTCTGTCTGGGTGTTCACTTGTGATCTTTGGGCATGTTCAGAGGAAAACAAGAAGAAAACAAATGGTATCCTTTTTAGGAGCATTGGGATCTTTTCTTTTTCCTTTCTTATCACCTTTGAGCGGAACATAATTCTTTACTTCTCTGTTATAGCAAGCTTTGTTATTTTTTGCCACATCTTCACATTTCAACTTTTCCATTGGAGACATGGTCCTCCATCTCTCTGAAGATTTCTTGGAGAATTCAGCAGAATTGACCAAAGAGTCTGGATGTTTCTTCTTTTGCTCTCTCCTGCAGGTCTGCATGAGAAGCCAGAAGAGGACATTGTACCTCTTGGCTTATTGGGTGATGGAGAGCACTTGCCTAGTGGGAAGAAAGCCAATGGGTCTGCCCTTAACCATTTCCTTAAAGACCCATCTCCAAATACAGTCATGGTCTGGAGCAGCAGCAATTAGGATTTTAAATATGAATGGCAGGGGGAAGGAGATAATTCAGCCCATAATACCATATAAGAGCTTTATGAATGTAACTACCAGTTTTCTGAAAATTCCCATAAATTAATTGTGTAGAGATCTTCTTTTCCTTAACACAGTTTTCCAAGAGTGTCACCAACACCCCTATATCGATATCAGCATAAACTGGCTAGAAGTGCAAATTTTCTTCCGTATTAATTGCTTTCCTGTTGTTGGGACACCTGACTGGACACCCACAACTTAAAAGAAGAGAGGCTTGTTTTGGATGAGTCCAAGGTTGGCTGGCTCCAAGGCAGGAACAGCATAGCAGAGGGCCATGGCAGAGGAAAAGTGCTCAATCCATGGCAGTCAGGAAGCAGGAGAGAAGGGAAGAAACTGGAAACAAGAATTCACCCTTCCAGGTTATGCCCCCAGTGACCCACCTCCAACCAAGCCCTGCCTCCTAACAGCGCATTCAGAAATAAGCTCATCAGGAGGAATACCAATGAAATCTAGTCACCTTCCAAATGCATGAGACTTTTGGGGGACATTTCAGATCTAAAACACAACACCTACTGAATTAGAAGCTCTGGGGGTGGACCCAGCAAATCCTCCTGGTATTTCTCATGCCTGCCCTACTTTGAGAACCTGGTCTTAACAGTTGGGCACAGGACAGCTCCATGCAGAGGTGGTTCAGCTATAAATTCTGTTCATGCTATTCCTGAGTCCTTTTCTGAAGGATGACTCTCCTGAGACATCAGGTTATGATTGATGGCCAGGTCTGTCAGATAGCAGCATTTAAATCAATGCTCATCTGTCTTGCAGTATCATTCAGTATTCAAATATCACCTACTCATTTGAGGATTTATAAAGGAGGCAACTTTTCAGTAGGAAGCTTTCTTATTTGAGGAATGAGATTCTTTGCTAATCTGGGCTTCAGTTTTATTATCTTGGAAATGAGAAATCTGCATTCCTTTTCTACCTCTGACAGTCTGTGCATCCATATGAATGACTCAGAGCAACCAATATCTCAGCAGTGGCAAGTATTGTGATTTTATGGGATTTGAAGAGTAGTCAAACTAAACACCCAACATCATGCCAGGCAGGGGACTTTAAGTTGGAACTCTCTAAAGGTGAGTGTGCAGTTTGTAATCCAACTGTCTTTGTATCTGTTGTGTATTGTTATAACAAAATGTTTGAAGATTAGTAATGTGTAAAGAAAAGAGGTTTATTTAGCTTACATTTCTAGAGGTTCAAGGGCATGGTGCTGGCACCTGGTGAGGACCCCGTGGCAGATGGCATCACGATGGCAAGAGTGTCTATAAGAGTGATGAGTGGCACATGCAGAAAAGGGATCCAGGAAAGGTGCCAGGCATCACTGTGACAACCCATTCTCATGAGAACTAATCCAGTTTCTTGAGACCTGATTTACTTCCTCCATGACAGCATTAACGTAGTTATGAGGGTGGAGCCCTGTAACCTAAATACCTTCCATGAAACCCAAGGAAGTTTCTGTCACTGCCACACTGTCACATGAGACCAGGCTTCCTGCACATGAACCTTGGGAAACAAACTCCATCCTAGCTAGAACATCACTCTGATGTCCTTTCTTGGCCATGACTGACAAACACAGGAGGGCTTGGATCAGAACCAGCATATTGTACTGAAGATCCCCAAATCAAACTCAGGATGCAGCTCCATCTGTGGTGGCCTTAGGGGAATTGTGGGGCTCTGGGTTGCTTCTTCATCTTGAGTTGTCACCATTGTGCTTTATGGTCTTTCTTATCCATAAGCTCTTTTGATCTCTTCAGTCACCACTTCACAGAACAGGTGAGGAGAGTTTGAGAAATGCCAATTCTACTGCATTTTGGAAGGCTCGGTAGAGTTAAACATTTGTCCAAATAAAAGGCCAGTCAGCCAGTACCAAGGTAATCTCCCCTGCTCTCTAGTCTTTGTTTTGGGAATTGGAATAAGAAGGACAAAAACAAAACAAAACAAAAAAAAAACCATACAAAAACCAATCTGAAAAATGAGACATGCTTTGGAATTTCTGCTCTGAGTGACCACAGAGCTTTGAGCCACTTTTCTTCCCCAATACAATCATGTTTACTTTTTAAACATATCGAGTTGATTAAATGGTCAGGTTGGAATGGAGTGGGTGAATAAGCAGAATAAGTAAGACCTGTTTGTTTCCTATATTAATTTCTTCCTTGTTGCAGTGGAAAATGCAACTGATCATGTTTCTCTTGATATGGCTACTTATCAAGAGGCACTGTTGCTTGGCCTCCATGGAAGGACATTGACAGACAATTGAGAGCTGTTGTAGGCAAACCAGGTGCTTCACGGTCGATGAGGCAAATCCTCAACGTCGCTTGTCTGTCTAAGAGTGGCAGTGCATCAGCATGCTGCAATCATATATTGCCTACATATGACTGATCATTACTTCAAAATGACTACTATTAGGACACGACAATGCCTCATTAGACTATATAAATGCATCTCTTAGTAATAATGTTATTATATGTGTTTTAACTGAAGATGTACATTAATTTTAATCCCTGAGACTTCATTAACAATGCTCCATGTAGAATCCTAAGTCCCTGAACGATCATTTCCTCCATCCTCTTATGTTTGAATAGGGTTGTACTTAAATTGTTTTAGGAAGATATTTATATTATTAAAAAACATACACGTATCCTCTAATAGCTCCATGGAGGAGGCCATTGTCAAAGGCCGGCTCTTTGACCATTTGATGTCAAATATTATCATGATGTTGAGCTCCAAAAGGTTTCTGCCTCAGCTACACCAATATTCTTGATGTGTATAAGGCTGTTGTCTCTCTTCTTTTTCCCAAAGTGCAGATATTCTCAAACTTGAAGGTCACCTCTGTGGCATTTGGTTCAAATTCTCTTCTGGGGGTGCTGAAGTTTGTGTGATTGTTTTAGATGTCACAATATCTGGGGCACCATTGGCATTTCCCAAGCTTTAGCCAGGGCTGCTCACACTGCTCATTTCAGCAAAAATGGCTCTGCCCTAAATGCCAGTTTCCTCATTCTTCCTGCTCTGTGGGATATCCTGAATTTCTTTATTTTCCTGGACCTCCTGCTCACACTTGGTTTTCAGCTTGTGGAGGTGCTCAGGAGACGAGAGGCTGGTGTATTAATCAGCTTTCCTGTCTCTGGGACAAACTACCTGACACTTGCAACTTAGAAGAGGAGCAATTTATTTGGCTTGAAATTTCAGAAAGTTCAGCTTATGGTCAGCTGGCTCCAAGGCAAAAACATTACAGCCGAAAGGCATGGTGGAACAAAACTGCTTAGTTAATGGTAGCCGGGAAGCACAACAAGGGAACAATAACTGAGATGAAAGGGTAAGGAACTGGGTATCAATCCCAACCAATTTATGCCTCTGTGACCCACCCAGACACAACCAGAAGTGTGGTTTTCTGACCCCCCTAATTGTCAATCAAGTTGACAATTAAGCTTAATCATCATATCCAGGCAGTTACTTGTTACATGATCTGTTTTGCTTTTTCTCAGATGAATTGGGGCTCTAGGTCTGAGTTTTGTATCCAAGCCTTAAAATTGTACAGGGCCTCTGCTGTGGTTTGGATTGAAAGTATCTCCTGAAGAATTTCTATGTGTTAAAGGCATTATTAGGGTGTGGTGGTGCCTTTAAGAGGTGGGGCTTTGCAGGAGCTCTGCAGTCTCTTGAAGGTGGTAATATCCTAGCCCCTTCCCCTTTCTGTTTTGCTTCCTGGTCATGAGGTGAAGGGTTTTGTTCTTTCATGTGCTCCCTTCCATGAGGTACTGACACAGGCCCAAAGCAACCAGACCAACTGATAATGGACTGAGAAAGTTGAAAACTGTAAACCAAAAACAAACCTTGTCTCTTAATCAGTTGATTATCTCAGTTACTTGTCATATGTGGCAAAGGAAAGTTGACTAATAGGGTCTCCTTCAAAAAGTCAACCCAACTCTATGTCTGCAACTGCTTATTCATTTGTCCAGTGGTCTTGCTAATGGGCTTATGACTAATGACAAGATAATTCCCCTGCTTTTATAAATAGGGAAGTGGTCAAGTAAAAAAGCACGAGACTCACCCAGTTTCTTCGTTTTCTCCTCTGACTGCGTGTCTCTGAGGAAGCCTTCCCTACCTATAGTACCGGTTGAGTGGTGGGCCATGGGGCACTTGACCAGAAGGCCCAACCTTCCCCCATGACTCCCACGACTCATATCAAATAATGGGGTGCCCAGTCAGCGCCTTCCCTGGGAATTTGTGCTGAGAGCTAGAGGGATGTCGCACTTGCCTGTGGGCTGAGAGCTAGAAGGTCATGGAGATTTAGGCCGGGGGCGACATTCTAGGTCAGGATGATGATGAATAAACAGAGCAAATTTGTTTAGAGAAAAGAAAGTGGAGCAGAATTGCAAACAAAAGAGAAGTAGAAACAGAGGCTGAGAGACTGAAAGTGTGGTTTTACTTCCCAGTTCCCGAACTGCGTCCCTGTGAGGCCTAATTGTACTTTAGTTGAATTACATGAATGGCAGTGATTCACTCTGAATTCTTATGACACCCTCTCCTCCCTTTCTCTGGAGCCAGCTTTTAAGAGTCTCAGTATGCAATCTCAAAAAGGCTGCCTGGAGACACTGCTCGAAAAAGGGAATGGATTTTTATTCAATTCCGAGATCTTCTGGAAAATGTTGCCTGTGCTCCGGAGGACATTATTTTGGTCCCCTCCTCCCTTCTTAATGGAAGAGGGCAGTCTGAAAGAATGTATCTGGGGAAAGATTACTTTTGGTGTTTCCTAAGTTTCTAGCTTTTATGTTTGCTTGGTGTTACCTCTGAGCATCCATATCATCTGCAATTTAATACTTCCGGTTGCTTCTATGAAGCAACATCTCATCACTTGTCATCAGTGTTTTCTTTAGAACGAAACAACAGAACACCAATGTTCCTTTCCAAGCTGGAAGGGTTGTTTCTAAGAAGGCTCATGGTTCTTAGTCTCCTTGGTGCTATCACAGTATAAATGTAGAATAGGCACCTACTTGGAGAAGAAAGAAAATATGCTTGTTACGTGTTGAAACACAGATGTACTTCAGATGTTGTTGCTGTTATTATTACTCTGCATCGATGGTCTTGCCAGCCAGTGTGGCAGGAAGTTTAAGCACCTGGCTTACATTATTATGACTTGTGTTTCAGACTGGTTCACTTAGGCAGAGGACGTGTGCATGCTTAGGAAAGCAGTATCTGATCCTTACTGGGGATTTTTTGATTTATGTTTCCCTTTGCTCTTTGCTGTTGAATTTTCTTGATCTTGGCCTCTTTCTGCACAGCTGCTGTTGGTGCTGCCAAGGTTGGTGTAGTCTTCCCTTACCACAGGGATGCATAAAGCCAGATGCTCCAACCTTCTGAGTTATCCAGTGGCTATAGTCTTCTCGTGAGCTTTCCCTTCTCCTATGTGCCATTTTCTTTAATCTCTTAAAGTAATCACTAATTTAGGTGGAGCAGGATACGTATCTATGAGGGTAGGGGTTTTCCAGCTCGGGTGGCTCTCTTAGCATTGTTTCTTCCTTGTTCTTGTCTACTTGCAAAACAAGTCAGTGGACTCTCAGATTCTGAGATGATTTCTGGAGAGCCATTGTCCATTCTTCTTGGTTGATCACCTCCTTTGAGGCTAGTTCTGACAATGAGGGGATTGTTGAGCCAGTCCGCATGGCACCAGTTAGAAAGCTACAGGGAGTTGTTGGCTCTGAATAAGATGGAGGAGTTTTGTGAGAACAGTGGTGTTTGGTGTGTGTGTGGGGGTTGGGGGGTATGAACATTTTGAACCCAGAAACTCAAGCATGCTAGGTAGGTACAATACCACTGAACTACATTCCCAGCCCTGTGAACATTTTGCACAGTTGCAGTCTTTGCTCAGTTTTGGAATGCAACTCACCAAGGTCACGAGTGAGGTCCGAGCATGTGTATCCATCCACGGACCTTCAGATGGCTGCAGAGTATTAGTTGGAGGCATGATCTGCATTGATGATGATAAAGCCATGTGTTCCCCTACCTGTTCCCCAGCTGGGGCTGTCCCCAGGTGATCATCTTCTGAAGACTGATGCAATCCAGTCTAATTCCCATCACGGTGATTCATGTCACAGAAAGCCCAGGTGTTATCTGGGGTGGTGCCATATTATGATAACCACCCAGGGCATTCTACCCAGGGGATCCCTGCCTTGGCCTTTGTCCTCCTGGTAAAGCCTGGTTGTCAACCATCCCCTCCACTCTGGATTATATGGTCTTATATGTAGTCTCTGGGCCAAGCGGGAGGCAAAATTTAGAACCTCCTATGATTCTTCAAGTCAACAGCAGAGGCTTCATTGCTTGCTCATTGAGGAGATGGAGGAGACTTACAACAGGCAACTAAAAATCCGCATTAGATATATATTTCCCTTTTGTGTGTGTGTGCGCGCGCGCGCGCGCATGTGTGTGTGTGTGTTTGAGATAGGGACTCTCTATGTAGCCCACACTGTCCTTGGCCATGCCTGGCGCCTTGTTAGCTATTTCTGTTTTGTCCCAGTTCTCTTTACTTTCCACCCAGGGACCAATGTCTTTGGCTGCTCTCTTTCTTCTGCCCTGCATACCCTTAATTCTGATTTTCCTGTAATTTTTAAATTCTTTACATATTCATCATGTCAGGTAGTTTTCACTGTGACTGAACTCATAGTCAAGCTTATAGATTTGAACTCATTGGCATGCTCACAAAATAAAGGACTGTCAGATATTGGAACCTAACTGAAGAAGGCAGAGCAGTACTTTTTTTTTATTGCTTAGATTCTCATTTCTTAACCCATGTGGCAAACCAACAGATTTCTTCCTGATAAATACAGGACTGTCCCTGAGAGGAAGTCTTATTCTAACTGCTAAAGGAGGAAAACTTCCCCTCTCTCATTATACCACAAATTGGAAAGCCGAACTAGTCATTAGAATGTTGCTCAGTTTTCAGAGAATCAGAGTGAGACTTGTTGGATGGCTCTGAGGGAGACTTTAGGCTGAGAAGAGGGCAGGCCGGCACTTGAGCGAGTGGTTCTAATGATGGTGTCGGTGGCCAGATTCATGGATGGGTAAGCCCTAATCATCTCTTCCTTCCCGGCTCTCCTCCTGGGCCCCACTCAGACCTGCCCCTCTCTAGTTGATCTGTCATTATAACTCACCAATACTGTAACACTTTCCCAAAGTGTGTGCATCTATATTCTATTGATTTCATCTTGTATCATAGTTCATGGTTTCTTGATGGCACAGAGAGGAACTTTCTGCAGCTCAGGGCTGAGAGCCTGGATCATCACACCCGTCTTGTAGGATGTACTTGGGGAAGGAAAGATTTATTTTCTTCACCCTTTGCAAGGATCCCGCTGAGGGTCCTGTAACAAAAGTTAGACTAACAAGAGAAAAGCACGTAAATTTATTTAATATAGGTTTTACAGGATGCAGGGGCCTTTGGAAATGAACACCCAAAGAAATTGGGAAACGTGTATATTTTTGTTCTTAAGTTGAGGAGGAGGTGACAGTCATGCATAAATATGATAGGACCAAGGGGGTGTAACAAAGTCCAGGAACTAAGCAAGGCCTGTTAGTTCAGATTCTTCCCTACCCTGGTGTCTTGTGAGATAAGGGCATTCCTGTCCTCTGGGCACAGGGAGGTACCCCTCCCATGAGTGTCTTAGGATCTGCTTCAAGGGAGACACATCGGATGAGGGGAGAGAAGAGTAATGACCTTCTTGTTTCTGCTGTTTTCTTAAAAGCCAAGGCACCATGATAGCATGGAATAGTGTGTCCTGAACTCTATCATACTGTGGAGGAAACATTCTTGGTATTCACAATCTGCCTATAGAGTCATTATAGCTGTTTGAGCTGGGAGAAACCTGTATCCTGTCAGTCCTCCTCTTACTGGGGAGGAAACTGAGCCTCAGAAGAGTGGATAGTCAGGTATGGTGGTGCATGCCTGTAATCCCAGCACTTGGGAGGCTGAGGCAGGGGGATTGTTGTGAGTTCGAGACCAGCCTGAACTACAAAGTGAGCTCAAGGCCTGCTGAACTGCATAGTGAGACCCTGTTGCAAGGAAAAAACAAAATCAGTAAAATTAAAAATAAAAAGAAAAGTGGAACTACTTGCCTTACTTGCCTGTTCACAGAGTTTGTATTGGAGCCAGGACTACATCCTGGGTCTTCAGTTGCTGTGTTTTTGTCTCATCTTCTGCCTTCCTGTCAGTGTTATTTGTGGTTGTTATTTTTTTCTTCAGCATCTCTTCAGTTAGACCATCAGCTTCTTGAAAATTGGAATAGTGTCTTTAGGATAGCGTTAGGCTCCCAACCATGTCATTCATCCATTCCAACAGATGTTTTTAGAGCACTCATCACGTTACTTTGTTATATTGTACATATACATACTAGTGCTGTATGTAGAAGGTGGAAAAGGCACACTTTCTGTTTTTAAGAAACTCACCATCCACGAGAGGTCTATAATGAACGCACAAAGAAAGAATATATATATATATATATATATATATATATATATATATATATGAGAGGGAGAGATGGATTATATCCCGGGGGTCTGGAAACTTTATAGAGAAGATAGGATTAGGGCTGAGCCTTACGGAGGAAAACTTTCACTGGGTAGCAGGAGGTGGAAAGGCTTTTCAGTAGCAGCTTGAACAAGCCCTCAGAGGCAAGAGAGCAGAGGGCACGATGGGAGTGGCCGTGGGTTGCGGTGGCGGATGTGCATGAGCTGCAGATGGGATGTCTGAGGCTGGAAAGGAAAGCGTGGCAAGGGCTCTGAGCATGAGCCTTTGAGCCTGCCTGAAACGTCCCAGTAATACATTCTTCCTCCATCTGTTGGAGACAGAAGCTGGCCAAGAGCAGGCACTCAATGAATGTTTGTAGAATAAATTAAAATTATGGTATTCAGAGGTAGTATATTGTTAAAGAGCATGGACACTGGAGCCAGAATGACTAGATTTAAATCCTAGCTTCATAAACATTTCAAAGGCCTTTATTAAAATACATATGTAATTAAGAAGCCAGTGGATATTAGTCATTAACTCTAGTAAGAATTCAGTCATCTAACAGAGCCCAAAAGAAATGAGTTTTATCACGACAAGTCAAACGACAGTATTAGGCCTGAGAGTGTGGCTCAGTGAGAGAGTGCTTGCCTAATGTGCAGGAAGCCCTGAGTTTGTGCTGCAGCACCATCACCAAAAAAAAGGTGCTACTCCCAGGCCCAAGATCATTGACTGAGAGCAGGGTACAGCAGGGTAGCACAGCTGAGATGTTGTTATTTGTTTGTTGTGGAATGTTTTTAACCTCTGAATTTAACATTTGTAGCTTGAACTACTCCCAAACCGTTCTAGAAAGACAATGGCATGAAACACATTGTCATTTACTGAGGCTTACAGTTCTACAATAATGCCACACAAATGCATTAATCAGACAAATGGTAAGATGTTACAAATAAAAATGGAAGCATGAAC
>RJWT010054236.1:0-10311 GCA_004365215.1 Cuniculus paca
TTTTTTTTTTTTTTTGAGATACCATTTCGCTAAATTTTTGAGTTTCCCAGGCTCGGTTCATACTTGTAATCCATCTGTCTCAGCCTCCCAGAGTGCTGAGAGTGAATGCAAGTGTGCACCTCCATGCTTGACTTTTAAAGTGTTTTAAGGCCATACAGCAGCAGTACATTCTAGAAATAATACTTTAAGTGAAAGAAGGACTTTCACTGCTTAAATTTATCTAGAGAAATATGCTGATCTGTCTCTTTCAACTATGCAGTGAGCCAAATATTCATGTCAAAACTGTCATGATTTAGATAAATTTTGCTATAAATTCATATATAATATTTTCAGTACTTCTCTTAATACGAATAATCACTGTAGTTCCTAATGCCTAAAGCAGTTTTAACTCAGCCACCCAAAAAGCCTCTTGACACATCCCCACTCATTCTGTTAGTAGGAGAAAGATGATCATGAAATAGAAAAATTGTTTGACCCAGGTATTCCCCTTTTAGATGTCTTTCAAAAAAGCTAAAGATAACACACCACAGTGAAGTATGCATACCAAGGTTAATGCAACACAATTCATACCAGCTAAACTTTGGAGGCAGAATAAATGTCCATCAACAGATGAATGGATAAAGAAAATGTATTTATGTACAATGGAGCACTACTGTACTATAAAGATAAACTTGAGTCATTTGTAGGAAAATGGATATACCTTGAGACCATAATGTCAAGTGAACTAAAGCAGACCACACAAGCTTAAATATTGAATAGTTTCTTTTATATGAACAATTTAATATATAAATGAAGTAAAAAATAAAAGGCAGATATTAGGAAAAAAGAAAAATATTATTGTAATTCAGTGTGGACATACTTTGATTTAGTACAACTGTCTTATGTGTTTTGTACAGTTTTTTCCTATTAGTCTGACTTTTAATCTGTATGTATGATAATTAAGTTTATGAGGTCTTATAAAGTAAGTAGGTTAACCTAATGCTGGTGAAATAAAAGATGAGTGGAGAAAAAGAGAAAAAAAGCCTTGAAATGTGTTATGTGCATGTACCAATTCCTGCAATAAGTGGTATCATTCTGTACTGCAAATATGTAGTAATAAAAGTAAAACAAACAAACAAAGCAAGAAAAGAAAACTTAGATATTTGAAAACGTATCTGGAAGAAGGAAATACTGTCAAACATGAAAATGCCAAATCCAAATCCCTATACTTTGTTCCATTTTCTTTCTTTCTTTTTCTTTCACTTAACATTTACTAAAGTGTTCAAAATTGTATCACTTGGATAATAATAGAAGAAAAGTAGTTGTTCTTTGAAAAGTATGAAGAGCTTTAGGAGGAGTAAGTTGTCAAAGATCTTTCCAAGATTACTGTGATTTAATTTAGAAAATCCCTACATTATTTACTCAGCACACATTGGTTAATAATTTTCTGTGCTCTAAGCATTTTAGGGGAATGAAAAAGACAGAGAACACCTTTTATAGTTTAGGACTGGGGCACTGCAATGAGAACCTGTGGCAATAAGTTATTATTTTTCAAATGCATCACAGTATAACTGTTTTTCCATTGCATTTTTCCAATTTCTTTTAGAATTGTGACTATGGTCATATGATGATTAAGATACATATAGACATGCATATGTACACCTTAAAATATATTTTCTCATTTGCTCCTTTTCATCTTAGAGCTTACAATCTGTCTTAAAAATAACTATCTTTCATGGTTGGCAATCTAATTCTCAAGAAGGTCTTAAAATTTTGTGTTTTGAGCAATTGTTTTAATTTTTATAATTTATGCCCACAGAGTCTAAGACTAGACTTGTTTCTTAGTGCAAGAAGTAATGAACCTCAAAAACTATTTCAATAACTGCATTAAATTAATCTTGTCACTGTTACAAATGTATTTTTCTTGTTTTAATTAAAATTGCTATTTCACAGGTTGACTCTAAAGGGCTAATAAGTTGATTATGTACTGAGTTATTTGGAGAAACAGTAGCCTAAATACATTCGGGTAGAATAAAGGAACTCTGAAAGAAGTTCAATGATGAATGTTCTCCTCCTAGATTTGAATGAGGCCGAAGAACAGAAAAGTGGTACCTGGGTCGTCTGGTGAAATCCTGAAGACAACTTATTAATTGTTTTATTACCATAGCAGAGAAATAAAACTACTTATATTAAACCAAGTACACTGGGTCCTGGAGCATGAATCAGTTTTAGTTGGTTTTAATTTTTGTGTTTGTGCAAATTTTGGTAATGATGTGAGTGGCAATTTTCATTTTAATTTTTAAATCATCAAGGCCAAACACTGTTCACATATGACGTCTTTTGGAATTTGGAATGTTTACTTACAGTGAATTAAGAGTCAGGAGAATTATAGGAGACATATAATTGACTACTTATCATGTACATACATTGTTCTGTAATATATATCAGTGTAAAATTTATTATGTATTTTGTATGTTAATATAGTTATCTACAGATGGTATGTTTTAGGCTATATATCATTAAAACTACCATATCAGATGTGAAAGCAGAAATTCTCATGAGTGAAATGTATAAATCAACTATGGAACTAAGCTTCAGATAAGGGCAAGACTATTTGGAGAAAAAAATGTAGAAAGAAAACAGTTCATCCTATGCTCATAAAAAGACATGAAATTAGTCATTTTCTGAAGATTATTGTTTTGAAAGTAAAAGGAGTGGAAAATATCTTTCTCTGGAGCCATACTACCATGATCTGACTTTCACATTTTTATGTAGCTAGTAACTATGCTTGGTTTTTCTGAAAATTGGTGAATAGCGACTAACTTACATACAGCCTAAGGACTAGTCAACTTAGCATTTTTCATAATTGTAGAATAATACCTGAAACAAAGTAAGTCCTCAACACATGCTAATAGTTACTAATTGGGAGCACTTTTAGAATCGGAAAAGTTATAATAATTCTAATCTATTGCTTAAAGACTATGAAAATGGAAGTCATCTCTACTCAAAGATTAATGTCCTGATGAATATTGTTTTAAAAACTAGAATTTTTCAAAACTCCTGATTCAGCATGATGTCCTATGTTATAGAAGACTCACTAGAATTTTATACCACTTTATAAACTAATCAATATTTTACTTTTCTTATTTCTTTACTGTTTTCATGTATAGCAATATCAGTAATTTAGAAAATATGAAACACACATTTCTCAGTTTTTGGAGCATCAGTTCATTATGAAGTACCATGATAGGGACCATGAATCATGAGTTTTCCATTAACCCTATCATTGTGAATGGAAATTTCTGGGGAAAAGGTGTAATAAGTTTTAAACACACTTGATAATTTAAAAATAGCCAAAACAAATACACGCATGGTCTCTAAAATATACATTTTTACAGATCAAAAACGAGTCCACAAAAATGCAAACATATTTGACAGTTCTGACCACTGGTTTGTTGGATTCCAGGTAGCAGAAAATAAAAGTGGCAGGAAGATTGGCTCCTAAAGAAAAAAGTACTAAGATAATTCGTGACAGGGTTCTCCCCGGGTTAGTCTCAATGTTTAAATCTTGGGGCTGGGAAAAAACAAAGACCTCTCCTCCCACACAAGTGTGAAAGGAGGCTGAAACCTGGGCCCTGTAACTTGGGGTATAACACTGAAGAATAGCATGAGGAGGCCATTAGCTTGAGGAAGCAGGGACAATAAACCAATTTCTGGGCCTAACACTTCCAAGTTGCCAGGAAACTCCTGCTGAACTCTGTGAATCCCTGAATGTCTATGAAATAGAAACTCCCAAAAGCCATCTTCATGGCTGCATCTGGTGTGGAGGCCTGCAGGGTAGAAGGAAGCAATCAGAAAAAGGCACAGATGCTACCTGGGGAGAAAACAACCAAAACACAAAGTAAAGCAAATCAAAACACAAATAAAAACAAGCTAAATCCAAATCCTCAAATCTGTCACATTTAGAACAGACCTACAAGAAGAACTTGCTACATCTTCATGGTATCAAATAATAATGTCAAATTAACCAATGAAGCACTCCAAGAAAAAGTAATCTTAGAAAATATCTGGGAGTTTAAACAAAATGAACGGTGTTTGAATACTCAAATTTAAACAGCATGCTACTGATTAGCAATAATAAAAATGAAACGAAATTGTCAGCTATAAATAATAATACTACAGTTATGAAATAATAAACACAGAAATCTTTTTGTAAAAATTGTGATTACTGAAAGATAAATCATATGCATATGATTTTTCAGGATAAATTTTGCACAACTCACTTATAAGAAAATTTCCCAGATCAACACAAAATAAAGAAATTTATTAATACAACATGATGCACGGTTTCAGAATTCTCACAAGATACACAAATGACTCAAATGAAGAAAACGGGAAAAAAAGAAAATGAATATTTGAAGGAAAGTAATCAACATGGTTCCGGAATTTATGAAAGTTCCCATGATATAAAATCCAATGTAAGTTCCAAGAATTAAAAAAAATAATAATAATTTAACATCTGGTCATGTCAGAGTAAAAGAGAAAGGTTAGCAGTGATAAAGAGAGTAAGTAATGAATTTCATTAAAGAAACAGTTTTCGTATCACTAAGGGTGGCTTCTCTGAAGGACTGGGGAAAATCATGATCTACTAAAGTTTAATATTCAGCTGGCCTATCATTCCAAGCGAGAGCAAAGCATACTTATTTTATACCAAAAAAAGAATCACTTAGAAAATACATTACACTATTTTAAATTGGCTTTTTTGGAAGGGAGAAACTTAGATATGCAACATAAGAAAACTTTGAGCAAAGTATATACTAAATATACTATATACATATGCATATACATGTATGTGTACATATATACATATGTATATATAACATATAAACATGTTAAACATGGTAATAACTGTAACTAATATAAAAATTAATAATTGGGGCTTTGAGTAAATGAAGTAAAAAATTAAGATTCTACAAATAACATGACAATAGAGAAAAATTCAAAGCAGTTAAATACACTAAAGTCATGTACATTTGTTGTTATTTGGGTCACATGATTATATTTTAAAAATTATTCTGAAAATAATAAAGACGAATCTTGTTATGTACAGATTACCTGAAGGAAGCAGAAGTGATGATACAGGAAAATGCTCAATACAACAGAAGGGCCAGCAATGGAAAAGAAAAACCATAAAAGGGCAGTCAAAACACAGAAGTATCTTAAAAATGAGTACAAATGTATAAATAATTATACAAATTATGCATGAATTTATGTAACCCAGAGATCAGTATATATTAAGTAAGTAAAAATCTGATATTTTAATAGTTCCTTTTTTTTTATAAGACAGTACTATGAAAAGAGGTTAAAAAAAAACATGCACATTCATGGACATAAAAAGCAAGTTAGTATAAAATTAGAACATCAGACAAGATATATTTAATAGAAAATGTGTCACTGTATACCAAAAGTATAGGAAACATAATCCATCAAGAAATAAGAAATCTAAATTGACTGGCATATAATACAGTCTCCGATGTATGTATAGGTGTATATGGGGAGTGTGTGTGTGAGGGGTGCTGTATGACCAGCAGTATGATCAAAAAATATGGTTCCTTAAATTAAAGAAAAGTTAGCACAGTAAAAGACACAAAGTCCTCCCCCTCTCTTGGAGCACACTTAGCCTATTGTTCCCACCACTTGCTGAAGCAGTTCTTTTGTATCTTTAGATGCACTGACTTGGCTGCCTTGTCCCTAACTGATTCCAAACCTCTACCTTTCACTGTCTTTTTGACTTTGGGGAGGACCCAGAGGTGTGCAGTGCACAGTGTGCAGTGCTAGATCTGGTCGACGAGGACACTAATGATTTCATGAGTCTGCTTTTCCTTTGGGTGACATTCGGCAGCAGAAGCACACCTTCTAAAAACACTCAGGGAAGCAGGACTTCCAGAACAGTTTCAGAAAGGGGCAGGATAAGTGTGTTTGAAGAGAGGGAGAGTATTTTGAGAGGGGATGATGGTAATGTGCCTTTACCGTAAAAATTATTAAAAATGTAAACATTCACTGTATATTTTGATCTCTCCTATGTGTATGCCTATACAACGTCATATCTATATGTGTGTTTGTGTGTGTGAAAATAGAAGAAATTGAAGATGGGTGTGGTGGTGCAGACCTGTAAATCTAGCACTGGCAAGAGGCAGGAGAGTTATCACAGGTTACTTATATTCTGTATCTCTAATTTCTTTCAGAAGATCATGAATTCAAACATATCAAAGTGAGGTCTGTTGGCTATGCACTCCATGTTCTCTCTCTCTCTCTCTCTCTCTCTCTCTCTCTCTCTCTCTCTCTCTCTCTCTCTCTCTCTCATTCTGTCACTCCTTCCTCTCCTATTACTATCCTGGACATCAAACCCCAAGGCCTCATGCATGTATGAATGTAGGCCAAGTACTCTTCCAAGTTACATCCAATGACTCTGTGATGATTTTATCTTTGAAATGGCCCTTTTCTTTCTCATTCAGTCTTTAATAATAGTATATCTGATTAATATCAAACATTAAAAACTATCTTTTAGCAATACAAGTTTCAAGATGGGTATAATCAATCAATAGCTAATTACACATGACAGTCAACAAATTAACTGCCATAAAGAAAGTTTTAACAAGTTCTGAAGAATAAATTTGTATTAGCATATCAAAGTATAAAGCTTAAACTAGAGGAGAAAAACTATATATATATGTATGTATATGTATATATGCTTTAAATTACATTCCCCATAACTCGTGAATTAAAGAGGATATCTGAATGAAAATTGCCATGTATCTAGGCATAAACAACAATGAAAAGGCAATACATCTGTCATTTTTTCTTTAGATTTTTATAAATCTGTTTTAGTAAATCTATATCTTAAGTAAAATTCACTCACTAAAGAATTAAGGGTTTTTTCAGGAATGACTTACAATGCAGCTTACAAATACAGTTTCCCCATTTTAATTTTAATCAAATGTTGCTGATATTTTACTCTACTTTGAGAAATATTTATGCTTCTAAAATGTAATTTAGATCATATCATTTCTCCCAGAAAGAATTTTGAAATTGTCGGGAGGATAAAAGAGTAGCTTGTGATCTGGTAGCTGTTTACCTTTTTATCTTGTATTTTCTTCCAGCCGTATCATTCCACCGCTACCATCTACATATTTTATATCATTGAAAAAATTACTCCCTTTTATTCTACTTATGAAACCTCTATGAGAATATAGTTCAAATATTCTCTCATTCTATCCTCTATAGGATTTCATCATCCTGGAATCTATTCGATAAATGTTTTACTAAACCATAAATGGTTTTTGATTAGAAGTGATAGTAATTTTCTTTCCATTCATTCTCTAACATCACCAAGTTTATCTATTGTAGTCACAAAGAATCCAAATTATTTTAATTATCTTTCAATGAGAACTCAAACCCCAATTAAATAGAGGGATAGAAGATGTCATTCCCAATTTTGAGGCCATTAAAAGTTTGTGAAGACTCAGGGGCCTGCAATAGGAAGCATCCTGTCAGAGCTGTCTCTGTGCACTCAGGGTCTGGTCATTTTCCTTTGCTGGACTTTTTTCGTAATCAATGCTGGTTGTTGAATCTCAATCAGCCATGTAAAAATTGGCATCATGAAGGATCACATTGTGGCTGCATCATTTTCCCTGTATATCCCTTGCCTTGGAGACAGAATTCAGATAGTCCTAACAGACGCATGTAGACTTTCATAAATTTGGACTAACTACAGAATGTGGTTTTATTTTCAAATAATAATAATAATGTGGTTTTATTTTCAGAATGTGGGCATATTTTCAAAAGAAAACCAGAACACATGTTTTGCAGCCGAATGTCACAGGAATTCGAGCTTAATCAAACAGTGGCAGCCACCTCTGCTATATTCCCTTTGTTGCAACAAAATGGTGGTACCAAGGGCATAAAAATTTCACCTTCACACTTACTTTCATTCTTAATATAAATTTATTACCTTTTGAAAAAAAATAAGTTGAGGAAATTATAATTCTCTAACTCCATTGTAAAAGGAAGGAAAAGTAAAGTAATAAAATGATAACTTCTATTTAATTTTCTGACACAGTGTACTTCCATGTTAAATATGAATTTTCATGAAATGACATCTATTTTAGCACAGGCTCCTAAGGTACATTCTTAATGTTACTTCAGAAGCACCTATAGAAATAATGTCTTATTTCCTTCTGGACAAATTTGGTTTGTGTCTACTTATCTGGCTGCTATGAGAGTAGATTACATGTTTTTCTCCAGGTAATTCTTCTGTGGTTCTTTTCTGTTGAGAAATTTGCCTTTTCCCTAAGGTTTCCTTGTAGGAAGATGATAGACAAATTAATAAAGACCTGGGACTGTCAAATTGGCAGGTGGGTTTAAAGAAGTTAAGTAATTTTACTTTCTTTCCCAGATATGTCACATTTTTGTCAATTTTGTCAATTTTTTTGGTCAAACCACCCAAATTCATGTTAATACTGCTATTGATATCTATTTTGTTAATTCGAGGACAACTGGGGAATGAACTGGGGTCAGTATTTGTATTTTCTATTAATTTTACAGGACAGCTGTGTACAGAATTGTAACCTTCAACATGTGATACCAGTTTCTTACTACCATGCAGCCTACATAAAATTCCATATAATTTATAAACTATAATTAACCAGATGTGTTTTCCATAATGATATTCTTTAGAACTGCATGTCCATTCCTCTCCAATTTTTTGTATCATACTGCAAAAAAACATAGAATAATATAGAGACTAAAATACAACAACCCACAGCATATTGTATTAATAAAGAGCTAGATATTTTCCTTATACAAGTCATTATTAAGCTATATTTTGCACTCAGAATAACTAAACCTGCTCGAATTGACCTTAAAATTTGCTCCAGACAATAGAGTTAGTGAACTATACACATTGAGGCTTTCTGTGTCATCATCCAATTTAGTTTTAAAAGTTTGGGGTGTGTATGCTTTTAATGCTAAGATTTGTTGTTTAGCTATAAGCAGGACAAACTTTGTTTATATTAATTAAATCTGAATGTTAAGGGAAAAGTTTTCACTCATTTTCACAGAAATGAAAATAGAAAAAAGTTATGGAAATTCATGAAATAAAATTGGTAATATTAAAAATGAGAAATTGCTAATAACATAGTAACCAAGTTTATAGCATTAGTTACATCTGTCTTCTTCCTAAGGTTCAATTATTCAAAAACTGATTAAAAAAAAGATAAGACCAGAGGCAATAAGCAAGATTCTTCAGTGCAGTTCAGGCAGGCTTTAACTCCCTAGGAGAGTTTAGATGTTGCCTTAAACAAAAGTGATACTTTTGCTATATTGATTAAAGCTAGGGTACCATAAGGTTGTATGTTAACATGAAGTTTCTTATTAAACAGAAAGGACATTTCTAAAGCATTTTTAATTGCCTTTAAATAGTATCTGATATGGGATCTTAATTTATCATTTATTTTAAGTGCCTTTGAGTTCTCAGTTTCTAAAATGCCATTGAGATCAGTTTTACTTTTCCCTTGTTCTGTGTGTGAATTAAACACAATTTTTTCACCTGTTACTTTTGTATTTGTATGAGCACAGTATTTTTAATTCTTAAAAAATTCCAGCATCACAGTATTAACCGAGACTAGGATTCAGAAAAAAATACTACATGTAATGTAAAAGTAATTTAACTCTTCGACTTCTGGTACATCAAAAAATGCCTGGTCTACAAAAGCAAGGCTTTGAAGAGTAATATTATAGCTCTTTGGCGTGGTTTCCTCTTGCCGCTTGCAGCCACTATGAATGGCTGCCACTCAGCCATGCCACCCTGACTTAGAACCAGCTGAGTATGGACTGAAACCCACAAAACAATAAAGATACTACAAACAGGAGGAGCTAAAGATGGCAGAACAGTAAGCAGCAGAGTAAACAGTCTCTCTGAGAGAAACAGTTCAGATGCTGGAATATAACATCATGCAGAGGACAAGAAGGAAGGAAGCAGATCCCCTGGACCAAGGAAGAATCTAAAATATGAATTGCAGCCCACGAAGAGAATAAAAAGAATTTAAATGAAGAAGAGGGTGGTGGCTGGCAGCGCCTTAGCCTGGAGCCAGATTCACCCTGCCAGAAGACCTGCTGAGCCTGGAGACACGCGGTCTTGGTTGCAGTCCCAGTTGTGGTCATGGTCGCAGCTGCAGTCAACCCCAGAGGTCTCTGCAGAGAGGCACATGGGTGAAAGAGAGTGGCGGACATGGAGATCTGTGCTGGCTGCTGGTGAGTGCTTGGAATTCCACC